>WOVY01014090.1:0-17370 GCA_013436015.1 Rhipicephalus annulatus | reverse complement strand
TTTTCTAACGATAGCAGTGCGAAGGTTAGGTTAGCTTGAATTATGTTAGTTGAAGCTAGGTAGCATCATGAAACCACCAAAAACGACATCATCTAACGTGATAGTGTTTGTTTGTTGCGAGTAACGAAACTGCGAATAGTTGAACTATCCGTAAAGCACACAAAAACGGCATGAACAAGCCAGATACGGCGTCTTGTACCGTTACAAGTGCAAACTGCTATATTGTGATATTCTCGTGAAAGCGCATGCAAGCATCGTGAAACAATTAGGAACGATGCCATTAGCGAGATACCAAGCGTTTGTACTGTAACTAAGTTGGTGAAAAACTGTGAGGTCTTGCAAATATCGTGATTGTGAACGAAACAGTGTAACAGAGAATTTTTAGGTATAAGGGCGAAGGTTAGGTTTAGGCTAAGGTATGAAGCGTCATAAAACCACTATAAACAATGTCAGTGATTGAGATGCAGTGTTTTTCACCACTACAAGTCGAAAACTGCGATATCTAATTAAAAGCGCACGAAACCATCGTACATTTCCATAAAGCATTGTAAAGTAGCGAGTAGAACGTTTTCTAACGATAGAAGTGCGAAGCTTAGTTTTAGGTTGAGTTATGTTAGCTTAAGCTAGGTAGCGTCGTGAAAACCATCAAAAGCGACGTCATCTAACGAGATAGTGTTTTTTGTTGCGAGTACGAAACTGCGATAGGTGAAATACTGTGAAAGCCGCAAAACGGCATGAACTAGCCAGATACTGCGTCATGTACTGTTACAAGTGCGAAACTGCTTTTTTTGGTTTCTTCTTGAAAGCGCATGGAAGCATCGTGAAAACTTAAAGAACGATGCCATTTAGCGAGATACAGTGTTTTGTACTGTACTAAGATGGGTGAAAAACTGTGAGGTCATGCAAATATCGTGATTGTGAACGAAGCAGTGTAACAGAGAGCTTTTTAGGTATAACCCTACTGAAACGTTCCGTATGAAATCTTACGGAAAATATATGGACTCCGTAACACATTCCTTATGCTACATACGGAAAAAAATGGAGTTTTTATGGAAATATACGGAAGTTGTATGGCATTTACGGAACGCTTCTTAAGAGGTATAAGGAAGAATAGGATTTGTATGGCGTATACGGAAAGCTTTTTATGGAGTATACGGAAGATAAGGAAAATGTATGGCATATATGGAAAGCTTTTTATGGAGTATATGGAAGGAGGAGGAAAGATAAGGAAACTTATGGAGCATATGGAAGTTCATGATGGAAGACATGGAAGGATAAGGAAAATGTATGGAGTGTACAGAAGCTTTCATAAGGAAAATGCAGAATGTAAGGTCTTATAGAAATATACAGATTTTGTAAGGTGCTTACGAAAATGTGCAACGGGTTGTATGAAAGGCATGTGGATTGTTGCAAAAATGTGGAAACTTTACAGTTGTTGTCTCATTTTCAGAAGGAAAATCCGAGCTCTATAAAGTTATAATGAATGCACAGTGACATATATAGTGCAAAAGAATAACGCAGGCTAGTCTGTGTTGTCAGTCACCGCTGTTCGCCCTTTTCCAGAATGAATACAACTTCTGCAGATGACCAGGTGCTAAAGTCTGTCACACGGAAAATGTGTCATTCACAAGGAATGACAATAACTGTCATTTTACTTGCATGCTGTCACACGAAAACAAATCAGCAAAAAAGCATAACTTCAAGGGCTTGTTTTTTGG
The DNA here is from genome assembly GCA_013436015.1 of Rhipicephalus annulatus. NCBI lineage: Eukaryota > Metazoa > Arthropoda > Arachnida > Ixodida > Ixodidae > Rhipicephalus > Rhipicephalus annulatus. The sequence goes on along the minus strand of WOVY01014090.1, from coordinate 15,652 downwards.
TAGAAACAATAATAACGAAACTAAGTTCAATGTGAATGAACTTGTCAATATTATTGAAATTGTTCTCATTAACATTGGCAAAGAGAAAGGTAATTTTAAAATATCGACCATGAGCCTGGCTCTCCTGAGCACCGACAAAGAAATGAAAATCTATGAAAACTAATTGCATGTAGCCTAAATATAGTTTTTATTGATAGTATGTGCTCCTACAATAGTAAATACAGCTATACACAACTTGCCACAGCTTCACGACAGAAACGAGGTAGGGGCAGAGGGAGTGGTCAGAAAATAATTAAGTATGAGAGCACAACTGATATGTACAAACACATAATGGTGCTTATCATTGATGCACGGATGGTCGTGTATAGAGCTGGGTCGTTTGAGATTTTCAAAAGCATTGTTTCAGACCACCATGCAGATTACGCTTCAATTGTAGTGCTACATAAGACACAACTTATGGGCCAGCTTTAATAAATAAGAAGATTATAGGTTAAACAAATGCTTTAAAATATATCATGTCATGGCTGCATTGGACGCATACAAGCTATGTAAAGCGCAATAAAGTGAGGACGCATGAGCTTCTCTTGAGGCTTCAACTGTGCTGCAAAGAAAACTTAACCAATGTCTGTGTGTGCAACATTGTCCATTTTAAACTATCTATATGTATATATAAATTCCTACTGCAAGTTAAGCTACGTAGCACTTCACAACTCTTCCTTTTATTAAGGGCAATTTTTCAAACAATCAACATTATTCATTTTCTGTCTCATGACTTCGTGCCGCAATTCTTGGTTTGGCTCGATCACAATTGTGCAGCCCTTATTTTGGAGGAATCAAAAACATCAACCAAAATATATTTTGGAACTGGATCTCAGTGATATTGCCTTCCCTCAACTGCCACAGCTTGAGATGTGTCATATAGCAAGTCTCGCGCATACCTAGGGCCTACCCTTGAAGAAACTGGTCCGACTGTGAAATGCTCCGTTTTTTCTCAAATAAATTTTTTTGGTTTGAGTTTTCTCACTTCACGAGTCCCTTCACAATCAAGCAGACCCAATGTTCCCCTTAGTCCTCAATATTGTTATATTATGAAATAATAAAAATATAGGAATGAAAATATAAATACTAATAACTGTTGCTCAAAAAACACAGTCCCACATACGTACTTGAACGCAATATTGCTTTTATTTTGTTTTAGAACCTAAGGCATTAAAAAAGATAGCAGTACAATAAAAACAATGAAAAAAAAACAAAAAAATTAAACTTTGCGGGACTCGAACCTGCGCCGCTCAGTTGTGCTCGCGTAAGTGAACTGAGTGCGTTAGCCTACTAAGCTATTTGCGCTGAAGGATGCACATATGTTTAAGTTATGTATATAAATTTGCTTTTACACGCTATGTGTTGGCATATTTATGTGCGATATGCGATCGTATCTATTGTTGTATGCATAAGTTTTGGGATTGTGTATACGTCACATTATTTTCGCATGTCTTTCAACTATAGATTGCTGCCCCCGCGCGGATGAAAACAAGTATTTTTACACCCACACACAAGCTTGAGCAGTTGAAGGTTGTTTCCCGGGGCTCTCTTGCGACTGAGTCGGCCACGACAGGGAATAAGAGTGATACGCCATTAATTCCTGCATCTAGCTGTATTCCACTTAGTAGCTATATCGCTTGATGACAAATCGAGCGCGGGGCGCGACGCTATGGCGCACGACCATGCCTCGCGTAGTGGCGACATCAGCTGATTGCGCCGGCCGGCTTGCTTCGATTTGCTTCAGAGCAAAGAAATGTCATACCTTGAAAGATTTCCGTACTGCACTATGTCAAAATGTTACTGCTTTGTAGCCATCCTATGATTCATTGAGAATTCATAACTCTGATATCACTACTGTAGAGCTTTGCGTCGGCGACACGCACCGAACGTGAAACCGCACTTTGTCTGTCGTAGAAGCAGTAGGAGGCTCTCGTCTTCTAGAAGAAAAACAAAACAAAGACCTGCGAAAATATTCATAAGTTGTAACTTGTTTTTTGAATACCGTTTATCACTTTTAGAGTTATCTTTCCAGATAACATACATTTTTTTTTCAGTTACAGCAGCGAGAGATGTTTTTTTATTTTCCTCACACAGATATCCAAGTCAAATCCATTCACAGCTAAAGCCACATGTTGTTTGTGTTCTTGTTTTCCGTGGGCATGCCGTTTCGGTGCGTCTCTCATGTGTTCGCGCTGCTACACACGAGAGCACGAAATGTTAAATTTACGCAAGGAAGCGCCGTTCCTCATTCGTGTGATGTGCTAAGATTGCGCCCTATTCCCGCGGTTGTTCGAGTGCGGATCAAGTGCGAGTCGTCCAAGGAATCGGCGGGTTGGGCGGGCGCTCGAAGGACTCCGAGGTGACGGCTGACGCCTGTGGTCGCTTTCCTCAGGACAGTGTGAAAGAAACTAAAGGTAAGGGGGACACTTTTTTATGTAGACCAAGTATGCCACTCAGTGCAAGTGTGTGTTGCTGCCACTCGAACAAGGGGTCGTGAAACGGCAACCTTACGCGCCTTTGCGAGTGCGGTGCCGATTCGGTTTCACAACGCTAACGCCAGCAGAGCCATGGCGCATCGGCGCGGCCTTACTGGAGCTAATTCGAGACAACTGCAGGCGGCAACATGCATGTGTATGGTGATTGATTTTTTCATATGTGCAATGTAGTGAGGAAGACGCGCACGGCGCTTGCTACGTTGTTGATTAAACGAAGCCTGCTGTGCCATTTGATGAAAAGCAGCATTTTGTTTACGTTCGCGGGCTATACAATTTGTAACTTGGCTCGATTCACCTAGCCGACCGCCTAAGTGGATTGATTAGCATACGTTCACGGTAGAGCGTTAATATACCCCTAAACAGTGGCGTGTGCTTGTTGAAAGATATAATGTGTGTGCCTAGTGTAGAGAGAGAGAGAGGTGTTCGTGCAATGTGCATGTGTACCTGCAAGACGCCTTTGCTTGTAACTAATAATGTACCGGCCAGCACCTACATTGTACGCCTGACTTTGAAGAAAACTTGCATGCACAATGTGAGATTTTGTAATCTGCCAGAGTTGCTTTTTATCAAATAATACACTGCCAGCATGTTCAAAATATGTTTCGCTGCTGTGTGGCAGGGGTTCGGTTATCACGCTGTTTTGTAGTTGCTGATGCAAACACTTAAAGTTTTGATGCCTTAATATTTCTCATCTAACTCATCAGGTGTTGGCTGTTTCAGCACAAACAAAACAAAGAGAGAAGGAAGACGGGTAATGACAGGACAGGTGCCGACTTTGTTTGCAGGAGAATACCCATGTTGGTGTATTTATTGTGACAGCCTTCTGTGTTGCTTTTTTGCCCAATTTATGCAACAACACAGTTGTCAGCAATATGAGAGAGAACACTGAAGTTAGCTTTTAAAGATCATGGTGACTAAATGCCTAGTAACTCACAGCATAAAGTAACAACAAAAGACATCAGTATGATCAATGTGGATGAGTACAGTCTTGCATCTAAAAATATATTGTGCAAAATGTTGCCTAAGTAAGAAACCTCTCTATGTTTGCAAATAATGTGACGTCACTTCGAGCACCGTGCCAGCCATTCCCTCCCTCTGTGCAAGGGCTGGTTGGCAAGGAAGTTGTTTGTGACGTTCCTGATAGACCACTGAGATGTATGTGATTCTAAACCTGTAGCCTAATATATACGTAATCTTTTGTGCAGTTACATCACTGCATCTGACACCTACCACTTATTTGCATATTTACATTGCTCCCTTAAGACCTAACACACAAACTTGTTGTTTGCATTGTCACTTCATGAATATCGAGCGGTAAAGGTACTGAGTATATGTGAAACAAGAATCTCTGCTTATTACATGAAGAAATATGAGGCCTTCGATAAAACGAGTATGAGACCACGTCCGGTACGGCAGCAACCAGGTTATCCTTCTTTAATCCAGGCGCACGAGCCAGCGAGCCAGCCCGCGTGACATACGATGATGATCACTACAATGGTTTGGTCATGCAGATGAAGATGAAGTACATAGTCAGCGCTCACACTATTTTCCCCCCTTCGCGAAAGAGGGCAGCAAGTTAGAAAGGGTTGGGACGCCGAATATATCGTTTCAGTCGAGAGACGTGGGCGATCTCGGTGTGGCGGCGACGACGATCAGAAGCCGCGTTGACAGGAGCAACGCGATAGTTGACTTCAGATGTTCGTTCCAGGATGGTGTATGGACCGAGATACCGGTGAAGGAATTTTTCGCAAAGCCCAGGTACACGAACAGGTGTCCACAAAAGGACTTCGTCGCCTGGGCGGAACACAACAACTTGACGCTTCGCATCAATGTCGATTTTCTCTTGTCCTGAATGGTAGCAGTGTTGGCGCGGGCGATTTCACGGCAGCGGGCGACGCGAGCGGCGAGCTCTTCCGGGAGAGATGAAGATGGATTGGAAGATGTGGACAAAAAGGTGGTGTCCAGAACAAAAGTCGGTACACGGCCATACACGAGAAAAAAGGGCCTGAAATTCGTGTACGCTGTATGGCAGTGTTATATGCGAACGTGACAAAAGGAAGTATTGTATCCCAGTTTTTGTGATCTGGTTGCACGTACATAGAGATCATGTCGGACAAAGTTCGGTGAAAACGCTCAGTCAGACCATTAGTTTCTGGGTGATACGCTGATGTGGTCTTGTGGATGGTGTTAGAGGCCTTTAAGACTTCAGCAAGGACATGTGAAAGAAATGTCTTGCCACGGTCACTAAGGAGCACACGCGGTGCGCCATGTCGTAAAATAATGGCGCGAAGGAAAAAATCGGCTACTTCAGAGGTAGCACCCAGATGAAAGAGCTGCCGTCTCCGCGTAGCGAGTAGGTGGTCTACGGCAGTAACAATCCAGCGGTGACCGGCTGCGTAAGCGGAAGAGGTCCGTATAAGTCTATGCCCACCAAATTCAAAGGGAGTGGGACGGGACACGGCAGTGGTTGCAGTGGCCCCGCGGGAAGAGACGTGGTACGTTTTCCGGTGCTGGCATGACGAACAGGAAGCGACGTACTTGGCGACAGAAGTGGAGAGGCCAGGCCAAAAGCAGCGAGTCCTGAGGCGGTCGTAGGTCTTGTGGAACCCTAAGTGGCCAGCTGTCGCATCGTCATGAAACGCTTGTAGAACTTCCAGACGAAGTGAGCGAGGAATGACGGGAACCCATTGGTTACCGAGAGGATGGTAAATTTGCCGACATAATGTTCCCTCTTGAAGCTTGAAACGGGCAAGTTGTCGTCTTAGGCGGCTGTTTGGAGCACGCGATAAGCCAGTGAGCCGATCGATGATTGTGCGGCAGTAGGTATCGGCATGTTGGAGCGAGGCGAGATCTGTGGATGAAAGAAGGTCCGCCGAGGCAACTAACTGTTTCGAAGGAGCAGCCGTCTGTTTGGTCACTTTGGCAGGCGGTGACGAACAGATGGAAGGTGACACTTCGGCGCTTTGCGAGAGCGGGCAACGGGACAAAGCGTCGGCATCTTGGTGCTCTCGGCCCGACCTATATGTGACGCTGTAGTCATACTCTTGCAATCGTAGTACCCAACGGCCAAGGCGTCCCGACAAATTTTTGAGAGACGATAACCAACACAGAGCATGATGGTCAGTCACTATTGTGAAATGCCGGCCGTATAAGTAAGGACGAAACTTTTGTATGGACCACACGATGACGAGGCATTCTTGCTCAGTGATGCTGTAGTTTCGCTCAGCATGTGACAGAGTACGGCTCGCGTAGGCCACGGCTTGTTCTTCGGAAGCGTGGTTCCGCTGAAGAAGGACAGCACCGATGCCAAGTCCACTTGCGTCAGTGTGTAGCACAGTAGGTGCTGCAGGGTCGAAATGGCGAAGCACTGGCCGTGATGTGAGGCATCGCTTGAGGGTGTGAAAAGCGGCTTCGCAGTCATCCGACCAGACAAAGGGTGCGCTCGTGGTCAGAAGTTTGTGCAGAGGAGCCGCAATAGTAGCGAAATCACGTACAAAGCGGCGGAAATACGACGCTAAGCGAAGGAAGATGCGGAGGTCTTTCTGTGTGGTTGGTGTAGGAAAGTGCAGCACCACGGCAACCTTGTCGGGATCGAGCTCAACGCCATGTTTACTGACGACATGACCTAATACCTTGATGCTGTGACTGGCAAACCGACACTTCTTAGTGTTGAGCTGGAGACCGGCCTTAGCTAAACACGTGAGGACTTCGTCTAGCCGTTTCAGGTGCTGTGAGAAGCTCGACGAAAAAATGACAATGTCGTCCAGGTAGCAAAGGCAGGTCTTCCATTTTAATCCCCGCAGTACCGTGTCTATCATCCGTTCGAATGTGGCTGGGGCATTGCACAGGCCGAAAGGCATTACATTGAATTCAAAGAGCCCATCTGGCGTAGCAAACGCAGTCTTCTCTTTATCAGACTCGTGAATTGGAATCTGCCAATAACCGGAGCGCAAGTCGAGACTTGAAAAGTACTCGGCACCTTGTAAAGTATCAAGAGCGTCGTCAATGCGAGGCATTGGGTAGACGTCCTTACGAGTGATTTTTTTTAATGATCTGTAATCAATGCAAAACCGTACCGAGCCATCCTTTTTTTTCACTAGTACGACAGGAGAAGACCATGCGCTTGTCGAAGGCCTGATGACGTTGCGCGCGAGCATGTCGTTGACTTGTTCTTCTATAAGCTTGCGCTCAGAAGCCGACACACGGTAAGGGCGGCGGCGAATCACACGGGATCCATCGGTGTCGATACGATGGGCGGTCACTGTTGTTTGACCCAGACCTTCGGAACAAACGTCAAAGCAAGTTTTGTGGCTTCATTAATAACGCTAGCAAGGCATCAGTTTGCGTTGGGTTGAGATGTTCACACAAAGTGGCCTTGAGAGCAGGGAAATGCATCTTCCGCTGGCATACACTTTGAGAATGACGAAGCAGATGAACTAGTGACGACACAAAGCGGTGCTTCTTCGGTAATACTGGCAACAGTGGTCCCCTCAGGCAAAAGAAGTGGTTCTGGCGTCGTGTTGCAGGCCGTGATGCTTGCATAACCACGGGAGAACCGCACTAAACAAGATGCGATGGTGATCCCTCGAAAAATGCAGCGCTGGCAAGGAGCAACCAGAGCGTCACCATCTAGAATGTCACGTGACTTAATCGTAAGGACACGCTCTCGTCCGGGAGGCAGGAGGAAATCCGCAGCTGTCACAAGGTTGGGCGACGAAGGTCAGCAGCAGAAGAAAGCTCAGTGTTCCGTAATACGAATGAGGGGCCGACCACACGAAATTACAGCAGACGCCGCTGACAAGAAGTCCCAGCCTAAGATTATCTGATGAGCGCACGAAGACAGCACAGCCGATTGTATGTGATGACGGATTCCATTGATGAGAATACGAGCAGTGCACAACCCGGCCGGGCGAATTGGACTGTCATTAGCACCGCATAACATGGGACCGGCATAAGGAGTTTGCACTTTACGCAGGCGGAAAACACAATTCACGATCAATTACCGAAATTGCGGCTCCAGTGTCTATAAGGGCGTCAACAAAAACACCTTCCACAGAAACAGGCAGTAAATTAGCTGGACGAGACGGAGGAGTTGTAGCGTTCCGACGACAAGCAGTTTCCCCTCCAAAAACTACACCTTCTAGTTTTCCGAGTCCCGAGAGATCGGAGTGGGACGCAAGGGGTGATGACGTACGCCGAAATGGTGACGGAGAACTGGCGGCGAGATGAACGAGAAGGATGAGGCCCAGCATGAGACCGTGGAGGGGAGGGCGACTGACGGAAGGTGGATGGATACGGTGCGGAATCGTATTCATCGGGTCTCGGGGAAAAGTCTCTCTCGTAGGCTGAGTAACCACGTCGTTCATCCTGCTGACGGCGGCGGCAGAAACGGGATATATGACACCTTATGCCACAGGAGAAGCAGATGGAGCGGGGAGGACGCCATGTAGAATAGTGGCGTGGCCTTGGCGCTTGCGTTGTCATCGCAGCCACATGGTCGCACCGACGTCCGCAGGCACGGTTGGAACTAGTGCAGGGACCCGCGATGCAACTTCTGCGTACGAAGGCACTGGAAGCGCACAGGAGACGGGGCATGTGCAGCGCTTGTCATTGATGCCAGTTCGTCCTTGATTATCTCTCGCAGGTTGGGAGGAGGTGTGTGGACAGACGCAACGGTAGGGTTGCCTGGAATAAGGCCGTGAGGTTCTTCTCTGACAATTGTGCGGATAAGGGCCCGCAATTCATGTTCTTTGGTAAAGCGAGCGTCGCAGGAGGCGTGTGGAAGGCGCATGGAATGAAGCGCGTCCAGGCGTTGGCATGTAGTGATGACGTCCCGGACGGTAGTCGGGTTCTGAATTACGAGAGCATTGAAGGCCACAGAGTTGATGCCTTTCAGTAGATGTCGGACGCGATCGGCCTCCGTCATGTCATTTTGTGCTCGGCGACAGAGAGCCAGAATATCTTCAATGTAGGACGTATACGATTCGTCGTCCCCTTGAATGCGGGTTGCGAGCTTCTGTTTCGCTACTACAGAACATCCTGCAGACGTACCAAATACCTGACGGAGATGCCCCGTGAAGGCCGACCAATTGGAGAAGTCGCTCTCGTGGTTGTAATACCAGGTTTTTAGCGACGCCATCGAGGTAAAAAGGAACGTAGCGCAGTTTGTGCGCCTCGTCCCAATAATTACAAACGCTGGTTCGATCATAACTGTCGAGCCATTCTTCGACGTCTTCGTTGCGAAGGCCGGAAAATACCGGAGGGTCTCGATGAGAGGTACTCACGGTGTAGTGAAGCCTAAGTGGCTGAGAAGGAGTGGTTGCAGCAGTGGGCGGGTTGGGTTCTGCCATTGCTGTTGCTTGAGGGCACAACCGTTGACCAGACCGGAGCTCCAGGGGTGACGGGTAGAGCAGGAGGACGTGGGAACCAAAGCACGCTCCACCACTTATGAGACCACGTCCGGTACGGCAGCAACCAGGTTATCCTTTTTTTAATCCAGACGCACGAGCCAGAGAGCAGCCCGCGTGACATACGATGATGATCACTACAATGATTTGGTCACACAGATGAAGATGAAGTACATAGTCAGCGCTCACACTATTTTCCCCCCTTCGCGAAAGAGGGCAGCAAGTTAGAAAGGGTTGGGACGCCGAATATATCGTTTCAGTCGAGAGACGTGGGCGATCTCGGTGTGGCGCGACGACGATCAGAAGCCGCGTTGACAGGAGCAACGCGATAGTTGACTTCAGATGTTCGTTCCAGGATGGTGTATGGACCGAGATACCGGTGAAGGAATTTTTCGCAAAGCCCAGGTACACGAACAGGTGTCCACAAAAGGACTTCGTCGCCTGGGCGGAACACAACAACTTGACGCTTCGCATCAATGTCGATTTTTCTCTTGTCCTGAATGGTAGCAGTGTTGGCGCGGGCGATTTCACGGCAGCGGGCGACGCGAGCGGCGAGCTCTTCCGGGAGAGATGAAGATGGATTGGAAGATGTGAACAAAAAGGTGGTGTCCAGAACAAAAGTCGGTACACGGCCATACACGAGAAAAAAGGGCCGAAATTCGTTGTACGCTGTATGGCAGTGTTATATGCGAACGTGACAAAAGGAAGTATTGTATCCCAGTTTTTGTGATCTGGTTGCACGTACATAGAGATCATGTCGGACAAAGTTCGGTGAAAACGCTCAGTCAGACCATTAGTTTCTGGGTGATACGCTGATGTGGTCTTGTGTATGGTGTTAGAGGCCTTTAAGACTTCAGCAAGGACATGTGAAAGAAATGTCTTGCCACGGTCACTAAGGAGCACACGCGGTGCTTCATGTCGTAAAATAATGGCGCGAAGGAAAAAATCGGCTACTACAGAGGTAGCACCAGATGAAAGAGCTGCCGTCTCCGCGTAGCGAGTTAGGTGGTCTACGGCAGTAACAATCCAGCGGTGACCGGCTAGCGTAAGCGGAAGAGGTCCGTATAAGTCTATGCCCACAAATTCAAAGGGAGTGGACGGACACGGCAGTGGTTGCAGTGGCCCCGCGGGAAGAGACGTGGTACGTTTCCGGTGCTGGCATGACAAACAGGAAGCGACGTACTTGGCGACAGAAGTGGAGAGGCCAGGCCAAAAGCAGCGAGTCCTGAGGCGGTCGTAGGTCTTGTGGAACCCTAAGTGGCCAGCTGTCGCATCGTCATGAAACGCTTGTAGAACTTCCAGACGAAGTGAGCGAGGAATGACGGGAACCCATTGGTTACCGAGAGGATGGTAAATTTGCCGACATAATGTTCCCTCTTGAAGCTTGAAACGGGCAAGTTGTCGTCTTAGGCGGCTGTTTGGAGCACGCGATAAGCCAGTGAGCCGATCGATGATTGTGCGGCAGTAGGTATCGGCATGTTGGAGCGAGGCGAGATCTGTGGATGAAAGAAGGTCCGCCGAGGCAACTAACTGTTTCGAAGGAGCAGCCGTCTGTTTGGTCACTTTGGCAGGCGGTGACGAACAGATGGAAGGTGACACTTCGGCGCTTTGCGAGAGCGGGCAACGGGACAAAGCGTCGGCATCTTGGTGCTCTCGGCCCGACCTATATGTGACGCTGTAGTCATACTCTTGCAATCGTAGTACCCAACGGCCAAGGCGTCCCGACAAATTTTTGAGAGACGATAACCAACACAGAGCATGATGGTCAGTCACTATTGTGAAATGCCGGCCGTATAAGTAAGGACGAAACTTTTGTATGGACCACACGATGACGAGGCATTCTTGCTCAGTGATGCTGTAGTTTCGCTCAGCATGTGACAGAGTACGGCTCGCGTAGGCCACGGCTTGTTCTTCGGAAGCGTGGTTCCGCTGAAGAAGGACAGCACCGATGCCAAGTCCACTTGCGTCAGTGTGTAGCACAGTAGGTGCTGCAGGGTCGAAATGGCGAAGCACTGGCCGTGATGTGAGGCATCGCTTGAGGGTGTGAAAAGCGGCTTCGCAGTCATCCGACCAGACAAAGGGTGCGCTCGTGGTCAGAAGTTTGTGCAGAGGAGCCGCAATAGTAGCGAAATCACGTACAAAGCGGCGGAAATACGACGCTAAGCGAAGGAAGATGCGGAGGTCTTTCTGTGTGGTTGGTGTAGGAAAGTGCAGCACCACGGCAACCTTGTCGGGATCCAGCTCAACGCCATGTTTACTGACGACATGACCTAATACCTTGATGCTGTGACTGGCAAACCGACACTTCTTAGTGTTGAGCTGGAGACCGGCCTTAGCTAAACACGTGAGGACTTCGTCTAGCCGTTTCAGGTGCTGTGAGAAGCTCGACGAAAAAATGACAATGTCGTCCAGGTAGCAAAGGCAGGTCTTCCATTTTAATCCCCGCAGTACCGTGTCTATCATCCGTTCGAATGTGGCTGGGGCATTGCACAGGCCGAAAGGCATTACATTGAATTCAAAGAGCCCATCTGGCGTAGCAAACGCAGTCTTCTCTTTATCAGACTCGTGAATTGGAATCTGCCAATAACCGGAGCGCAAGTCGAGACTTGAAAAGTACTCGGCACCTTGTAAAGTATCAAGAGCGTCGTCAATGCGAGGCATTGGGTAGACGTCCTTACGAGTGATTTTTTTAATGATCTGTAATCAATGCAAAACCGTACCGAGCCATCCTTTTTTTTCACTAGTACGACAGGAGAAGACCATGCGCTTGTCGAAGGCCTGATGACGTTGCGCGCGAGCATGTCGTTGACTTGTTCTTCTATAAGCTTGCGCTCAGAAGCCGACACACGGTAAGGGCGGCGGCGAATCACACGGGATCCATCGGTGTCGATACGATGGGCGGTCACTGTTGTTTGACCCAGACCTTCGGAACAAACGTCAAAGCAAGTTTTGTGCTTCATTAATAACGCTAGCAAGGCATCCGTTTGCGTTGGGTTGAGATGTTCACACAAAGTGGCCTTGAGAGCAGGAAATGCATCTTCCGCTGGCATACACTTTGAGAATGACGAAGCAGATGAACCAGTGACGACACAAAGCGGTGCTTCTTCGGTAATACTGGCAACAGTGGTCCCCTCAGGCAAAAGAAGTGGTTCTGGCGTCGTGTTGCAGGCCATGATGCTTGCATAACCACGGGAGAACCGCACTAAACAAGATGCGATGGTGATCCCTCGAAAAATGCAGCGCTGGCAAGGAGCAACCAGAGCGTCACCATCTAGAATGTCACGTGACTTAATCGTAAGGACACGCTCTCGTCCGGGAGGCAGGAGGAAATCCGCAGCTGTCACAAGGTTGGGCGACGAAAGGTCAGCAGCAGAAGAAAGCTCAGTGTCCGTAATACGAATGAGGGGCCGACCACACGAAATTACAGCAGACGCCGCTGACAAGAAGTCCCAGCCTAAGATTATCTGATGAGCGCACGAAGACAGCACAGCCGATTGTATGTGATGACGGATTCCATTGATGAGAATACGAGCAGTGCACAACCCGGCCGGGCGAATTGGACTGTCATTAGCACCGCATAACATGGGACCGGCATAAGGAGTTTGCACTTTACGCAGGCGAAACACAATTCACGATCAATTACCGAAATTGCGGCTCCAGTGTCTATAAGGGCGTCAACAAAAACACCTTCCACAGAAACAGGCAGTAAATTAGCTGGACGAGACGGAGGAGTTGTAGCGTTCCGACGACAAGCAGTTTCCCCTCCAAAAACTACACCTTCTAGTTTTCCGAGTCCCGAGAGATCGGAGTGGGACGCAAGGGTGATGACGTACGCCGAAATGGTGACGGAGAACGGCGGCGAGATGAACGAGAAGGATGAGGCCCAGCATGAGACCGTGGAGGGGAGGGCGACTGACGGAAGGTGGATGGATACGGTGCGGAATCGTATTCATCGGGTCTCGGGGAAAAGTCTCTCTCGTAGGCTGAGTAACCACGTCGTTCATCCTGCTGACGGCGGCGGCAGAAACGGGATATATGACACCTTATGCCACAGGAGAAGCAGATGGAGCGGGGAGGACGCCATGTAGAATAGTGGCGTGGCCTTGGCGCTTGCGTTGTCATCGCAGCCACATGGTCGCACCGACGTCCGCAGGCACGGTTGGAACTAGTGCAGGGACCGCGATGCAACTTCTGCGTACGAAGGCACTGGAAAGCGCACAGGAGACGGGGCATGTGCAGCGCTTGTCATTGATGCCAGTTCGTCCTTGATTATTTCTCGCAGGTTGGGAGGAGGTGTGTGGACAGACGCAACGGTAGGGTTGCCTGGAATAAGGCCGTGAAGTTCTTCTCTGACAATTGTGCGGATAAGGGCCCGCAATTCATGTTCTTTGGTAAGCGAGCGTCGCAGGAGGCGTGTGGAAGGCGCATGGAATGAAGCGCGTCCAGGCGTTGGCATGTAGTGATGACGTCCCGGACGGTAGTCGGGTTCTGAATTACGAGAGCATTGAAGGCCACAGAGTTGATGCCTTTCAGTAGATGTCGGACGCGATCGGCCTCCGTCATGTCATTTTGTGCTCGGCGACAGAGAGCCAGAATATCTTCAATGTAGGACGTATACGATTCGTCGTCCCCTTGAATGCGGGTTGCGAGCTTCTGTTTCGCTACTACAGAACATCCTGCAGACGTACCAAATACCTGACGGAGATGCCCCGTGAAGGCCGACCAATTGGAGAAGTCGCTCTCGTGGTTGTAATACCAGGTTTTAGCGACGCCATCGAGGTAAAAAGGAACGTAGCGCAGTTTGTGCGCCTCGTCCCAATAATTACAAACGCTGATTCGATCATAACTGTCGAGCCATTCTTCGACGTCTTCGTTGCGAAGCCCGGAAAATACCGGAGGGTCTCGATGAGAGGTACTCACGGTGTAGTGAAGCCTAAGTGGCTGAGAAGGAGTGGTTGCAGCAGTGGGCGGGTTGGGTTCTGCCATTGCTGTTGCTTGAGGGCACAACCGTTGACCAGACCGGAGCTCCAGGGGTGACGGGTAGAGCAGGAGGACGTGGGAACCAAAGCACGCTCCACCACTTATGAGACCACGTCCGGTACGGCAGCAAACCAGGTTATCCTTTTTTTAATCCAGACGCACGAGCCAGAGAGCCACCCCGCGTGACATACGATGATGATCACTACAATGATTTGGTCACACAGATGAAGATGAAGTACATAGTCAGCGCTCACAATATAAACATCCTGGCAGAAAATCTACAGGGGATTAACTGCTACCATAGTGCTTCATAAACAAACCAACAGAATACCAGTCAAGAAAGGTGTAAAGCAGGGGGAAACAATCTCGCCAGTGCTATTTACCGCGTGCTTACAGGAGATTTTCAGAAGCCTAGAATGGGAACAGTTAGGGATAAGAGTTAATGGAGAGTACCTTAGTAACCTGCGCTTTTCCGATGACATTGCATTGCTGAGTAACTCAGGAGATAAATTGCAACTCATGATTACGGAGTTAGACCAAGGAGAGCAGAAAGGTGGGTCTTAAAATTAATCTGCAGAAACGAAAGTAATGTACAACAACCTCGGCAAGGAGCAGCGCTTCGAGATAGGTAATAGTGCACTTGAAGTTGTAAAAGACTATGTCTACTTAGGGCAGGTAATAACCGCAGAGCTGAACCACGAGATTGAAGTAACTAGAAGAATAAGAATGGGGTGGAGCACATTCGGCAAGCACTCTCAAATTATGACAGGTAGATTGCCACTATCCCTCAAGAGGAAGGTATATAACAGCTGTATCTTGCCGGTACTTAGCTACGGAGCAGAAACCTGGAGACTTACAAAGAGGGTTCAGCTTAAATTGAGGACGACGCAGCGAGCAATGGAAGAAAAATGGTAGGTGTAACCTTAAGACACAAGAAGAGAGCAGAGTGGATTAGGGAACAAACGGGGGTTAAGGATATCATAGCTGAAATCAAGAAGAAGAAATGGACATGGGGGCCCGGGCATGTAGCGCGTACACCTAACCGCTGGTCATTAAGGGTGACTGACTGGATTCCCAGAGAAGGCAAGCGGCCTTCTCTGGGGGAGACAGAAGGTTAGGTGTGGCAGATGAGATTAATAAGTTGTGGGTATAAATTGGCAGCAGCAAGCACAAGACCGGGTTAACTGGCGGAACATGAAAGAGGCCTTTGTCCAGCAGTGGACGTAGTCAGGGTGATGATGATGATGATGATGATCAATACTAAACTTGGTGTGGCATAACATTACTGTATGATAAACATATTTGACTAGTCGTAGCATGAAAATATGACAGGTATGTCATGGATGTCATGATTTACATTTGATAGTCCTGCAGCTTTTTGCGGCGGTTTCGTTCACATGGCATGTTGCTAAACTTGTATGGTATTGCATAATTGCATGGCGAACACAAGCGACACACCCTAACAAGAAACCATGGCATGCATGTAATGTAGCAACATGAATAATGACTACATGCCTCGCTCATGTTGAGCTCGTGGCCGTTTCGCTAGCGTCATATATAGCAAATTTGGTATTAGAGTACGTGAATGGATGACGAAGGTATGTGACTGGTGCAAACATGATAACAATGAGATGCGTGTCATATAACAACATGACTACATGTCATGCTCATGATGCGCTGGCGGCCGTTTGGCTAGAATCACTACCGACCTTGCTATTACCGGACGTGAAG
>WOVY01014089.1:0-17442 GCA_013436015.1 Rhipicephalus annulatus | reverse complement strand
TGCTATCTGTAAATTTTGGATTCGGGGTTATTTTTCTGTTGTATTAAGAACAATAGATATTTTTATCCTAATTAAATAATGAACTAATAAATCTACAAAAAAATAAACTACATTTTTCAATCTGGGGAGAAGAAACTGAGTAAGCAAGCCAACTTTTGTCACTTTTAGTTTGAAAATGAATGAGAGCCCTAGGTCCCATGTCCCCCCTTAAGTGATGTTGAATGGTTTCTACATAATGTACATATTTTTTAAAAACTAAGCTTTCTTTGTGACAATAAGTGACAATACTAGTGACAATAAGGGGTTGGTTGCTTAAAAAAAATTGATTTTTTTTTCTTCTCATACCCTCCCTGAAATATCAGTATCAGGCTTTGAAAGCGTCATTTTCCTGCTCCAAAAAGTTGCTCCAGATTCGATTTGGGCTGTTGCACCCCACCATTGATCATTTGAACCCCGATTAAGGTGCAGAATTGCTGCATTCTCGTATTCTGTATCGTAAATTTGACCAGTTTATTCAATTTTTTTGCTAAATGCCAATGCTATATAGACTCCGTGCACTGAGACTGCCGTGCGGACGTCAGAGAAACAAAACGTTCAGAGCCCGAGCAGAACAAAACACTCCCCCAACGTTCGCTAGCACATAGTTGATCTGAATCGTGAACTGCTGCGTAGTAGATTCTAACAACAGGTACACGCCATGTCCTGCGAGAACGAAGTTTGAGTTTCTCGATTTGTCCATGCTTTATTGGGCAGCGAAATAAGTGGATCACGGCTGTGGGACGTAAAAAGTTTTCCCATTTCCTCTGCCGTCTCGCATTCTGCCGATGCGTGCTTGAACTGGTCCGAGACACCCTTTGCAGGTGCGGTGATCTTGAGTGATGTTCTTGCTGCCATAGAGCTGGTAAGAAAAGAAACACATGCACGAAATTTTATTTCAGATCAAGTGCTGATGGGAAGTTTGAATGGACCTTACTAATTACTACCTTGCCGTGTACCAAACTGCAGAATGCAATGCGAAGTCAATTAGTGCTTTCTTGAGTTGATGGTCCATCAGTGAAGGGGCAAACCTGAGTTATGTAGCATTTTACTGTAAACACAAGTAGCCGCCCAGCAGCGTATGCGCGCTCGATGGGATCAAGCAAGTACATCAGTTGTTTGATTGGTCCTTATTAATGTTTGATTGGTCGTTAATTAATTGGTGCAAGGCACTATGGGGGATAGGCCATGAAATGGGCGGTGCCTTGTTATATAAATGATTTTGGTTATATATCTCAAAATATTTAGCCATAGCTCATTTTCTAAATAACTGATTAGCTTAAATAACAAAAAGCGTAATGTCGTTGAAGAATAAGTTTCACTTGCATAACCTTACAATTCAATTCATTTCGTCTCGTAGCGAATTGCATATGGCATCCCAAACACTCTTTTGTCTAAAACCAAGTGCTGTAGCTCCAAAGGAAATAACCGCCAGAAGTAATGAATTGAATCCCATCTCTCGGATTTGGTTCTTTCAAAAGCCTTTTTCTTTGACTGTTGAGCAATGTGCATGTCAAGAAGAAATGATGCAGGGCGTAGAGTATAGCAGAACTATTACATGCTAAGAAACAACGCTTTGCGAATGCTGTAGCGATCGATGTGCATGTCAGTGTTTGTTTCGGAAAGCAACCTAAACAACGCAAGAGGCTATAGGGAATGAGAGACGCATGACAGTGGCCGAAAAAGACTGCGCTGTCATCGTCAGCACTCTACAAGGTGAAGCGAAAGACTGAAGGGGCACGAGCAGTCCTCTGTGAACTAAGTCTTCTCGCGTCTCTTTCTCGCCCACGCCTCAAGCTCTTAGCATGAGCTGCGCGAGCGACGAGGTAAAGCTATGATTATGATGAACGACGATGATGCCGCGACAACTTCAAGCAAAGCACTTGGCGAGACTCAGTGGCTGAAAATTGCCGTGGCACGACGCGCCGCAACAAACGAGCACGCCAGTTTCCATGGCGAGTGGCAGTGAAGCCATAGATATTTCTAAACGCTCAGTAGTATTTTGCAAGTACGCGGGTAGTGGGAAAGCACCGATAATAATCTAAGTTTGAAAGAATGACAGCTTGCCGCGATAGTTATGCAGCAAGCCTCATACCTTACGCACACCTGACACACGCATTTAGCTGTCATTCCTGGCGACGGGCAGCAAAGTGCTCACTAACGCAGAAAAGTGTGGTCGCTTCGTGAATGTTTTCCTATTTATTCATGGTGGCATCGCGGAGGATTGTATCCCTGCGATATCTTTAAATTTCGAAATTCTGCTCGAAGCACGCACTAACCTGCCAGCCATGGGCGCTTGTGCCACCATAACTATCAAAGCAATTAGGTGCTGCTGTCTGTTTACGACTCGCAACGTGCGCGCCAGCCACAACGCAAGTGGCGCTGCTCGCGCCTTTCAAGGCGCCCCCTGTTGGTCCGCACGGAGTGTATTGTGGTTTCGCTCTAACTCAGTGAAGCCGTCCTCCGGATCCGGCTTTGAGGTGATGCCATATGTCCAGTAAAACCTCGTTGATTTGAAGTCATTGGGGTCCTGTGAAATTTTCAAATGAACAGAACATACGAAAAATGAGATTTAATAACAGTAATGAACTTGCCATATTGCCAATGCCATATTTACTCGCATAATAGGCACACCTCCCACTTTAGATGCGAGAAGTCAATTTTTTATATCGCGTGTAATAGGTGCATCCGAACTTGGCCGTGATCAGACGCTTTTTATCTTATTTTCAGGTCGCAATTGGACGCGCTCTTACTGAACTGGAGCGAGGGAAAAAGAAAAAAAGACTGCGGCAGGGCTGTGCAGGCTTGCCGAGTGACGAAGGGATTTTGCCTGGGTGTCAGAGTAATCTTTGCGCCGGCATGGTTCCGGCCACGCCTGTTCTGCTTCAAACATGTAATTGGGTCCTCAGCAAGTGCACTTGTAGTTTACTTAAAGAAGAAACATCGTTATCGTGTTTGTTCTCTTATTCGAAAGTGTAAAAGCTGTTTGGCTTTCTGACACGAGGTTTTGCCTTTGCTGCCACTATGCACACTTGTGCAAGCTCGGCAGACTTTTGTCACCATTGTTTTCTCCACCGCAAACCTCAACATCGTATCACATGCGCTACTCTTCGATTAGTGCTTCAGTGCAATCTTTTCAACGCCCAGTCTTCATGTTCCCTTGTACAAACTTCCTACATGTGGAACCGTATGCTTGGCCTAATCAGCGTTTATTGGTTTTTTTAATGAACAACCCTCCGTGGTAGTTAAGTGGCTAAGGTACTCTGCTGCTCACACGCAGGTCGCGAGATCGAATCCCGGCTGCGGCGGCTGCATTTTCGATGGAGGTGGAAATGTTGTAGGCCCGTGTGCTCAGATTTGGGCGCGCGTTAAAGAACCCCAGGTGGTCGAAATTTTTGAAGCCCTCCACTACGGCATCTCTCATAGTCATATGGTGGTTTTGGGACGTTAAAACCCACATATCAATCAATCAATGAATGCTTTTTTGTGATAATCGTGGGCAATGGAAGTTTAGTTTTTTTGGTACGGAATCCACTAAACTCTATGCACTTGGTCTACTTAAGGGGGGACATGGGGACCCAATAGTGAAATATATTAGTATTAGGCCTAGAGACATGATTTTTTCAGAGAATATTCATCTTTGTACACTGTTCCAAAATATCGAACTACATTTTCTTTACGTCAATCCAAAAGAAAGTTACTATTCTTATTTACGAATTTGGGATGTGACTTGCACAAAATGTAATGCATCAAGAGAGCTTACATTGAACCTGTATGTTGCAGAATATTCAAAAGTGCAAATATACAATTTAATGCTAGTACCTACAGTTTACCCAAAGTTTGTGAAGTTTTTAGCTCTGAACTTTCAATGCTGATTTCTGGAAAATTTTTAAATTTTACAATGCCTATCAAGGTTTTCTTGCACAATCTAATATGCTATCATTAAAAAAAATCAAGAAAATTGAATCTGTATTAGCACACAGTGCTCATCCGATAATTCAAAACATGCAAAAATTTGTATTTGCAACAAATGCAAAAAACTGAAAAGGTTGTGAAAATGAGGATTTCATGCATGAAAGCCACAGCACTTGTATTGACAATCACTCAGAAAGCCCTGCGGAGTATTCTGAAGCAGGCTTTTGCTTGTGCTTTTTTGCGGCTGTCTGGAACACCGCTGAAGACGCACGTTTCCTCTCTGAGCCGACGGCACAGCGATAGTCTTTCTCAACAGCCTGCTGGTTACCTGTGCACGTTTGATCTAGCTGCAGTTCACGCAAAATAAGCGAACTAGATTCCTTGTTCCCCAAGGTAAAACGCATAACTGCATCTGCCACGGCAGCCTCAAAGGCGAACAATGACTCGTTCTTTTCCTTCTGTGAGAGGCTCCAAATGACCGAATGCAAGGCCTCATTCACATTCGGCTTCTTCCCTCTGGTGCATCTCTGCAGAAGTTTATTGGTTAAGAAGCGTTCATAAACAAGACAGTGCATTGCTCACGACCTCTGGCAAGTTGTACTCGCTTTCTGGGATGGGCTCATTTCTCGCCATGGCTGCATTATGCTTGTACCAAGACTCGGGGCAGTGTGGAGAGAACCTCTGGTTGAACTTCTCGTCAGTGGATGTCGCATTGTAATACGTAGCTGACCCAGCCTTGTGCATCTCGTGCACATTCTTAGAGTGGGATTTCAGAGCCAAGCCGTTATAACTCGTCAATTTTGTGATGAAGTCACCCATGAGGCGGCCCTTGCCACTGATGCGCTCGCTGCTGTCCCTTTTGTGCATCTGCACATGATTCGAGCAGTCTTCTTTTTCAACATTTATGAAGCCGTACACCTTAGCTTTTTTTTTACAGCACTGTATGACTGGCTGTCCCTATCACAAACATGGTGGTGTACATGAGGCCGTGAGGTGAAAGGGAGTACTGAAATAAAACCATTGCTGCCTCAACTTTCATTTGACCAGCCTTGCATGAGGTATTTTCCTGGCATGAATGTTTGGATTTCTATTTGGAGTAGTCTTCTTGGCTCTCGGGTTTTGGACCACATTCACAGCCGAGGAAAAAATTGGAAAGCACTACTTAGTCTAGCACATCACCTGAAATAACTTCTATCACAGTGGCTATTCCAATGTGAGAGGTGTGTCCTCTTGTGTGCCAGCTTCCATCAAAAGAGACAGACTGCAATATTTCCGGGGTTGCCAAAATTGAGGTCCTTGTAGAGGCACTTTACCACCATGGCACACTTAGTCAAATGTTCGGCACAAGCTCTCGTTTCTGCTGGCTGAAGCTTCATTTTCAAGTACTCTTGCTACGTTTCGTGTGAAGGCCCCGATGTGAAACACCGATAGTGGCAAAGATGTCATTCAGAACTGTCTGACCATTCCCAGTGCTCTGAATTTTGGGACGTTAAACCCCACATATCAATCAATCAACCAGTGCTCTGAAGCGCACATGGCATGTGAACGTCGATTTCGAACTGGTTGCAGTTACTACTGTGCTACAAGCTGCCACTCTAGCGTCGCCAGCGCGAAGACGGCGACGGGAATGACAGCAGGTTGGTTCGTTCCGTACGCAAGCAGAGATACTGAAGAGATCAGAGACGTGAGAAAACAAAACAAACTTTACTCTAGTGATATTGCAGCACACGGGATCTAATACAAGACTTCAATACAACTAACAAAATACATCAACACTTGATACAACTAAACAATACATATAAAAACAATAAATCAGCTTACGCAAGAGAACTATTACAAACTACACAAACTAACACCAATAGATTACGGGGGAAAACGTTCGGAGATATAAACAGGTAAAGGCATACGCGTGATGACCGGCCGCGTTGCGTCCCCGACGATCGGATGCGAGAAGTAGAAGAGAGTTCTGGCACGACTGCGACGTCGGCGGTTTTGCAACGCTGGTGGCTCCGGGAGGCTAGTGCTTGCAGGTGACTGCGAGCAGGTTGAGCTAACTCGAGGCGAAGTCCCGATGTCTGCGTTGCAGACGTTAATATCGCGTCACAACTAGACGAACGGCTGAGTTTAGGTGGTCAGCCGATACAGAGCCACACTAAAGACTTCTAGAAAAGATGCTTGTTGATCTGTTTCTACACCATGTTGGTCAGCGACTAGTCGGCCTAGCAGGGCAAAATCCTGCGCTTAAATCCCCCTCGTGTCTCCTCGCTCTCTTCCTTGGGGACAAGAGACCCCTACATGGGTCCAATCATGCGCGTTTAATTGATGGAAACTCCGCCCCAAAATATTTTGACCCCACCCCCTTTTTAATTGGGAGAGGGCCCTCAACTAGCGAGAGTGACAACCTGTTGGGTTGTTGTCATACGGCGTGGCCGCCAGAGGTTTTCCCACGCTTTTCCCCGTGGGAAACGGTCAAACCGTTTGGCTCTTAGCCGGTGCGTCTCGTAGTCTAATCCTTGTTCGGGGTACATCGCGGCCTTCTACGACCTTGCAGACGCCGCCGCAGTTACAAAAAGATCAACCGTCGGCGGCGACGTTCTAAGAAGAGCACCCCATTCTGCACTTCTCGGCTCCCTTTCATGCGCCCGCCGTTCTCACGGTCAGTGGGGAGTACGGCGCCCGTTAATTGCCGTGACGCGGTGTCGCCGAAAATGGCCGTCCATGACATACTGCCACCAACCTGTCGCGAGCTCCATTTCGAACCAACTTCTCCGCAGTTGCTGCAGTGAAGCTTCAGTCAACTGACCACGACACACTTGGCAAGAACAACATTCGTTTAGTAAACTGTTCACCATATGAAGATGAAACAAGTAATTGAAGATGAAACAAGTAATTGCATGAACTCTCTCGTACTACACGAAGTATTACCCGAGGAAGTCTACCGATATATAAAAGAACTAAAGACAAACGTTGCGAGTGGTTATGATGACGTAAGGGTGGCTCCAGTTAAGGCTGTCGCATCTATACTTAGCCCCGTATTAGCATATCTGGTAAATTATTCCTTTCTTACTGGAATCTTTCCAACAAAACTTAAGGTGGCCAAAGTTACACCCATTCATAAAGGTGGCAACACTACTGAATTAACAAACTATCGTCCGATATCCGTATTACCTGTATTCTCAAAAATTTATGAAAAATGTATAAATACGCGCCTTATGAAATATCTTGAGAAGTACAATATCTTATCACCGCATCAATATGGTTTTCGCAAAAATAAAACCACGGAAGAGGCACTAATTGATGTAAAAAGCCGCATAATAAAAAATATTGAAAATAAAGTGTTCACGTTAGGTGTCTTCCTTGACTTGCGTAAAGCGTTCGATTCTGTTGACCATAATATCTTACTGTTGAAATTAAGCCGCTATGGAATTCGTGGAATAGTCTCTGACTTATTTAAAAGCTATTTATCATCCAGACAACAATTTGTTAGCATAGACAGTAAAAAGTCAGACTATTTAAGCGTAAAGAAAGGAGTTCCGCAGGGGTCCATTTAGGCCCCGTGCTTTTCCTTTTATATATAAATGATATTACAGAGGTTCAGTATACACCCGAAATTAAAATGTTCGCTGACGACACAAGTATATTTTTCACAGGCTCCACCATTCAGGAAGTAGAAGCTTCGACAAATGTATATCTCTCGAAACTTTCAGGCTGGCTAACAAAAAACAAACTAAAATTAAACATAATTGAAGTTTTTGCGCACACACACAAGGACACAGAAGAAGGGAACACAAGGACCAGCGCAGACTAACAACTGATTTTTATTAAGTAAGAAAACAGAATATATACGCTTCCTTGCACCCCATGATCACCGCGCATGAGCAAAAACGGCATCGTACAATCTTAAAAAACCATAAATATCACATGTTGTTCAGCAATTCAATTTCTTTTTCACTAAGCGATATCGACGGATGGCTGATGCACATATCTTTAAGTCTAGATATGTGCCACGCTTCTACTATTTCTCTTGTTGTCTGATTTGGGTGTACATACACAACCTTAGTTTGATCAAACAACGGCTTACATGCACTAAAAGAACAACGCGCACAGTGCATTGCTAAATGTGTTTCTGGCCTCCCCTTCAAGTTGGTCATGTGCTCCTTCAACCTCACATTTAAGCATCGGCCAGTTTGACCGACATAAAAGTTCCCACAACTGAAAGGGGTCTTATAAACTACCTTTCTTTTGCACTCAACCACCTGATGACCTGCACGCTTGGAACAATTGCCACTGATATCCTTCGTCCTTTCCTCGTACAGATTATTTACAGCCGGACACACGCCCCCTAGTTTGTTCTTTGCCGAGAATACAACTTTGACACCATATTTAGCTGCCACCTTCTTAAGTTTATGGGAGAAACCATGCTCGTAGGGGATTACCGAAATTTTCTTTGTATCTTGGCTTCTTTCCTCTTTCTCCCCGGATTTCATTTTCTTCATTAATCTTTCGCTTGCAGTTAGAAGAAACGAGTTAGGGTATCCTGCCTTTTCCAGCTTTACCTTCTGCTCAAGGAAAGATTCTTTTAACTTGTGCTTGCATGTTTTTGTCAGAGCTGAATTGAAACACCCCATTGCTATACCGTTTTTTACTATCCTTGAATGGGAGGAAGCGTACTGCAACAGGGGCTTCTCTGTTCTAGGCGAATACTTCCAACACACATGGTTCTTTTCAAAAACAAGCTTCATATCTAGGAACTGTAAACAGTTTTCGGTGGGTTGTTCAGATGTAAAAACTAGGCCTTTGCCTCTCCGTCTGAAAGTCTCCATTACACTTGTGGTGACAGCATCCCAGTCTGTGTTTACGCCCAAAATCAAATAATCATCAACATATCTGAATATTTTTAAGAACTTGCCACCCAAATCAGAATCAACCAGTCTGTCAACTTTGCTCAAAAAAATTGTACTCAGTACAGGGGCTACCTTAGATCCAATACACACTCCATTCTTTTGACGGAACAGTCTATCTTGAAATAGTACAACCGTACTATCCAAGTACATGCTAAGTAATTCAAGAAACGTTTCTAGTGACATTCCACTGCAATTACGGAAGGCCACTTCATCATTGTCCTGTTCAATGCACTCTTTCACAGAATCTAGCAGAGCATCTTGCGGCAAAGAGTAGTATAAATCTTGAATATCAACACTAAAACCATTGTAGCTGCCTTCTTTAACTCCCGATAAATACGATACCACCTCCTCAGAATTCTTGACGAAAAACGGGTCCTTAGGAGACAAGGACGCTAGTATTTTTTGAAGAAACCCAGATACAATGAATTGCCACGAATTGTGTTCCGATACTATTGCTCTGAACGGAACCTCTAGTTTATGCGTCTTTGCCGCAAAGAACACTTCCAAAGTATGGCCCTTTTCCTTTCTTACGAGCGACGACAAACTATCCAACTTATACTTCTTCAACAACCCCACAGCACGTTTCTTGAGTTCCTGCGGTTTTATTTTTACTTCCTCGAAGCATTTGTGCATAACATCCGAAGCCTTACTAGAATACATGTTATCCGGTAAAACAACAAGGTGACTTTCCTTGTCTGACTTCACTACCCTCAATTCCTTAGAATACAGATAGCGAGCAAGCTGTCCTACAATAGGACGTTGTCTTCGGTTGAGCCTTACATTCGCAACGACTTCTACACATTCTCTAACGCAAGAATCTTTTTCTTCCTCACTCACATTCCTTGAAATGTCCCGCACCAAAGCCAGTCTGTCAGGTATCCGTAGCGATGGTTCCACGCAGAACTTGGGTCCTAACTTGAGCACATCCCTCTGTTCTTCTTCCACAGGTGCGTCTCCCAGAACGAGTACCTTTCCTGGTTCCGCCTCTTGCTTCTGCTTCTTAGGTAAACACGCCCAAACCTGATGCCAAAGTACTTCTGTTAAGTTCATAGCACTATCGTACCACATGCTATGCGATTTCCAGTCAATCTTGCCCTCAGCCGACTCAGAACACGCTGCACGAAGACAGTCCTTCAGGAAACGGCATTGTCTCCAACACTCTGACCTGAGGATCTTGCAGACCCTCCGGCAATGGCCAACCGACATTGGTAGCCATCCAGTCGCAAACTTTATCGCATCCGGCGAAGTTCTATGTCTTATGTGCCAGCTTAAATGCGCGTTTTGCACTCGCACACAGCGATCATTGGTACGAGCATCGACGGATTTTTTTACGTCCAAAAGAGGGTACATAGAAAAAGAGCCCGAAAAACTAGAAATGAACTGCAATAATACGGAAAGACGGGCTAGTTGGTACTGCTGCATAATTGAAGTTTTTGCGCACACACACAAGGACACAGAAGAAGGGAACACAAGGACCAGCGCAGACTAACAACTGATTTTTATTAAGTAAGAAAACAGAATATATACGCTTCCTTGCACCCCATGATCACCGCGCATGAGCAAAAACGGCATCGTACAATCTTAAAAAACCATAAATATCACATGTTGTTCAGCAATTCAATTTCTTTTTCACTAAGCGATATCGACGGATGGCTGATGCACATATCTTTAAGTCTAGATATGTGCCACGCTTCTACTATTTCTCTTGTTGTCTGATTTGGGTGTACATACACAACCTTAGTTTGATCAAACAACGGCTTACATGCACTAAAAGAACAACGCGCACAGTGCATTGCTAAATGTGTTTCTGGCCTCCCCTTCAAGTTGGTCATGTGCTCCTTCAACCTCACATTTAAGCATCGGCCAGTTTGACCGACATAAAAGTTCCCACAACTGAAAGGGGTCTTATAAACTACCTTTCTTTTGCACTCAACCACCTGATGACCTGCACGCTTGGAACAATTGCCACTGATATCCTTCGTCCTTTCCTCGTACAGATTATTTACAGCCGGACACACGCCCCCTAGTTTGTTCTTTGCCGAGAATACAACTTTGACACCATATTTAGCTGCCACCTTCTTAAGTTTATGGGAGAAACCATGCTCGTAGGGGATTACCGAAATTTTCTTTGTATCTTGGCTTCTTTCCTCTTTCTCCCCGGATTTCATTTTCTTCATTAATCTTTCGCTTGCAGTTAGAAGAAACGAGTTAGGGTATCCTGCCTTTTCCAGCTTTACCTTCTGCTCAAGGAAAGATTCTTTTAACTTGTGCTTGCATGTTTTTGTCAGAGCTGAATTGAAACACCCCATTGCTATACCGTTTTTTACTATCCTTGAATGGGATGAAGCGTACTGCAACAGGGGCTTCTCTGTTCTAGGCGAATACTTCCAACACACATGGTTCTTTTCAAAAACAAGCTTCATATCTAGGAACTGTAAACAGTTTTCGGTGGGTTGTTCAGATGTAAAAACTAGGCCTTTGCCTCTCCGTCTGAAAGTCTCCATTACACTTGTGGTGACAGCATCCCAGTCTGTGTTTACGCCCAAAATCAAATAATCATCAACATATCTGAATATTTTTAAGAACTTGCCACCCAAATCAGAATCAACCAGTCCTGTCAACTTTGCTCAAAAAAATTGTACTCAGTACAGGGGCTACCTTAGATCCAATACACACTCCATTCTTTTGACGGAACAGTCTATCTTGAAATAGTACCACAAGTGAAATAGTACCACAAGTGTAATGGAGACTTTCAGACGGAGAGGCAAAGGCCTAGTTTTTACATCTGAACAACCCACCGAAAACTGTTTACAGTTCCTAGATATGAAGCTTGTTTTTGAAAGAACCATGTGTGTTGGAAGTATTCGCCTAGAACAGAGAAGCCCCTGTTGCAGTACGCTTCCTCCCATTCAAGGATAGTAAAAAACGGTATAGCAATGGGGTGTTTCAATTCAGCTCTGACAAAAACATGCAAGCACAAGTTAAAAGAATCTTTCCTTGAGCAGAAGGTAAAGCTGGAAAAGGCAGGATACCCTAACTCGTTTCTTCTAACTGCAAGCGAAAGATTAATGAAGAAAATGAAATCCGGGGAGAAAGAGGAAAGAAGCCAAGATACAAAGAAAATTTCGGTAATCCCCTACGAGCATGGTTTCTCCCATAAACTTAAGAAGGTGGCAGCTAAATATGGTGTCAAAGTTGTATTCTCGGCAAAGAACAAACTAGGGGGCGTGTGTCCGGCTGTAAATAATCTGTACGAGGAAAGGACGAAGGATATCAGTGGCAATTGTTCCAAGCGTGCAGGTCATCAGGTGGTTGAGTGCAAAAGAAAGGTAGTTTATAAGACCCCTTTCAGTTGTGGGAACTTTTATGTCGGTCAAACTGGCCGATGCTTAAATGTGAGGTTGAAGGAGCACATGACCAACTTGAAGGGGAGGCCAGAAACACATTTAGCAATGCACTGTGCGCGTTGTTCTTTTAGTGCATGTAAGCCGTTGTTTGATCAAACTAAGGTTGTGTATGTACACCCAAATCAGACAACAAGAGAAATAGTAGAAGCGTGGCACATATCTAGACTTAAAGATATGTGCATCAGCCATCCGTCGATATCGCTTAGTGAAAAAGAAATTGAATTGCTGAACAACATGTGATATTTATGGTTTTTTAAGATTGTACGATGCCGTTTTTGCTCATGCGCGGTGATCATGGGGTGCAAGGAAGCGTATATATTCTGTTTTCTTACTTAATAAAAATCAGTTGTTAGTCTGCGCTGGTCCTTGTGTTCCC
This sequence comes from Rhipicephalus annulatus, assembly GCA_013436015.1. NCBI lineage: Eukaryota > Metazoa > Arthropoda > Arachnida > Ixodida > Ixodidae > Rhipicephalus > Rhipicephalus annulatus. Next base: position 4,804 of record WOVY01014089.1, on the reverse strand, counting down.
TTCTTCTGTGTCCTTGTGTGTGTGCGCAAAAACTTCAATTATGCAGCAGTACCAACTAGCCCGTCTTTCCGTATTATTAAAATTAAACACACAAAAAACAAAATTTATTATGTTCAGGCCCATTAACAAGCACATCAGTGATAATATAGTAATCTTGTTTGACAATCAGCGACTCGAACAAGTCAGCACACAAAAATTCCTTGGAGTCTGGTTTCATGAGCACTTAACATGGACACCGCACGTAAATAGTCTCTTGGTAGATCTAGCTCGTTCTGTAGGGTGCTTGAGTAAAATTGCTTCCTCCTCCCTTCATGGTTATGTAAATCATTATATTATAGCATGTTTTACTCCAAACTTCTATACGGAATGCTTGTATGGGGAACAACAACTAAGACCAATTACGATCGAATATTAATCTTGCAAAAGCGCGCGCTCCGTGTAATAGAAAAATATAAGGTCACCCCAAGGACTTAGACACTCAGCCGCTTTTTCTTAAACATGGAATTCTATCTGCTAGGAAAGTATATAATCTTAAACTGATGCAACACATCCACAAACATAAACTACAGGATTCCTTTCCACGCACTGTATCAACAACATATGGCTTCAGAAATTCTACCCGCAAAACTAAGAAAACACGCACGAACTATGGCAAGCAGGCTATTGATTATAAGATCATACAATTGCTAAACCTTCACGAATCGAATATAGACTTTACTCTGAAAACTAAACAATTTAAATGTCATCATAAATCCTTTCTTCTTTTGACTAAAGACATAGTAGATCCATAGGCTTTTATATTTAGGAATACTTGTATACTGAGTTGATTTTTTTCTTACTGTGAACAATGATACTTAAACAGAATCGTTTGATACCAAAATTGTTTCCTGTTTATGTGAAACATATTCTGAATGTATATCATGTAGAAATAAGCTGTGTAACTAAATAAGATATGTATAATGTCACTTATTTGTATATGTATGTTACTGATGTGTGAATATGTGTAATATGGCACTGATGCAGACTGTATCAGGAGGTCAAGACCTCGTCAGGCTATTTAGCCTTTAGTCTTTGCCTCCCGCAGGGAAGTTTTTGTATTTTTTTTCCTGCAAATAAACTAAACAAACTAAACTAAACTAAACCATGTCGAGGTCAACCATGGCGTGCGTTGAGGTTGACGAACTTTCGATGCCACGCTGACTTGCAGGAACACTAATTTTGTTATCGGTTGCCGAGACCGAGGAAAATTCCGCTGCTTTTTGCTGTGCGCGACGCTTGACGAGTTCCCGGTCAGCCGATGTCAAAAATGTCACGTCTATCCTCGCAGCTCGATCACGCATACTTGGAGTACTGCAGGCAGCAGTCGCAGTCATGCTTTCTCCAGCTGCGAGATCTGCTGCAGCAGCATTCTCTGCTGTCGTAATCACCAGTGGCGACGTTGTTTTCTGGCGCCTTGTTCAAGTACCACTGCAATCGGCAGATTCCGATGGCACCATGGTCGCCATTGCGATCGCTTGTGTTGGAGCGCCGATTTGCCGCGGAACCTGTTGTGGGACTCGCTTGCTGGACTTCGGGCCGATCGGTCGTGCGCTCGCGCGCTCCGCGCGCTTGCGATCTCCCGCGTCATCGTGGCTCTGGCCGACTGGACTCGCCCTACGTCATCTCCTGCCGCCGACGACCCTTCCACCTCCGACGACAGTGCAGCTCTGACTTACTGGACTTGTTCTACGCCATCCACCGACGCCGAAGGAGCTCTCGCAGGTGCGCCCCGTCCTCGGACTCCAGTGACCGTGCTCCATCTTTCCTATCTCTTCTATCCCCTCGGTTTGTCCTCGCTCGCTGTGGCTTACCACCACACGTCTCTTCTTCTCTTCTCCTTCTTCGGCTTTCCCACATCTTTACTCCTATCCTTTTTATCCCTCCTCACCCCCATCCCTTGTGAGCTACTGTGGCGGTGTCGCTCATGAAGCAGACAATAACGGGGCTCACTTTTCTCTTCTTTTCTCTTTCAAGAACCACTTTGGAACCTGTTGTGCTCTTCCACAGAGATCTGTAGATGTCTTCGTCGGCAGTTGCGATGATTTATGGCACTCTGGGTGCGTGTCGCCATTGGTAGCAGTTGTGACGATTGAAGGCTGTCATTGTGTCGGGCATCTGCATCGCAACGCCTGCCGGTATCCTGTCGCGCTCAGCTCTGCCGACGTAGCCGCCGCTGGCTTTGATGACTCCTCGGGCTGCACAGCACATTTTTTTTTCTGTCACTTGCCGAATTTGTGTAGTGTGCGGAACTTTCGAGCATAGTTCAGCATCTCTGATTTCGATCGCAAAACTACAAAACTTGCACATGTTCTGACTTGAGGGGAGACGCGGGTCCAAAAGTCGTGGTTTTCCGGAAAATTTTCCCTTCTTTAATTCCGGTTGTATTGGCATATTTTACTTCTGAAAATATCAGGCTGAAATTCGCATGAGAAATTATCTAAAATTGCTTCAAAGTGGGGAGCGGTGATGTGAGAAATGCCCCCAAAACTGGCGTACTGTATTTGCTCGTATAATCCTCGCACTTTTTTTTGTGCCGGAAAACCAATGCAAAGTTGGGGGGTGCGAGAATTACGCGGGGAAAACTTTCCACAAAAACGTACAGAGCGAAAAGAAAACAAAGTGGCCGCAAATCAGGATTCTCACACCAGCAAATAACAGCAAGCTTTGAGAAGTACTAACTAAAACTTACCTCAACAATAAAGCACAGGTTTCAACACAAGGCAAGATTATTTGAGACACAAAAAGTGGAAGCAAATAGTCGAGAATTGGAATAGCATATGCAAAGCTTGTGGGCATTGCGGGCGTAGCGGTAGCGTTCATCACTCAACAGGAGCCCTCAAAAGGTAAACGTAGGACGCCAGTATTTGGGCTGATGGCTATTCAACAGAATCGTCCGCAGTTTCCTTCTGAACAAATAGTTTACCATCGATCCCAGTTTTAGGCACACGGCAGGCCCAACGTGTCTAGGTGGCTTTCAGCTGCCGTCACCAGTAGTGAACACAAAACTCGTAGACTCCGAAGGGCCTACCAGTGGCCCTGTTGCCGTTGTTTAGTGGATGATCTATCACTTGCAACTTGAAGTGGCCGTGTAGCTTCAATATTGCCCCATAACGTGCCAAGATTACCGACCACAAACATACAAAACACGCCGCAATGCGCAACTGGCCACTTTGGCTAGGCTTATACCCCTGGTCACACGGCCACCACTAAACTCCGTTGAACACCGTCAACGTAAATCTCCCCTAGGTGGTTCGACGGAGAAGGAGTTGTGGCAATGTCACACGGCAATGAGAAGGTTGTAACAGTTGGCGCGAGGGGGCTCAGCTGGCGCTGTTTGATTTTCGGAAAAGTATCTAATTTCATCTCTAGTGATTTTTTTGTGAATCCTCGTTATAGAGTTTTTACAAAAAACACTATTAAGGAGGTAAGAGGCTAACAAACCATAAAAATATTTTCAAATAAAAACGAATTTGCTAATTGTAGCGATGCTGCTAGTGACGCTGGCCACATTGTGCTTTAGTTGTTTTGTTGCCTGTGTTTATGCCCGTGTGCGAAAGTTCTTGTGCTTCCTTGCCTCGTGAGCGCACATTTTGTGTTCTTCAGCCATGAGTGACACAGCGACGACCACAACCACACGCATGGACGAAATATTTTTCAATGGCGCCGGCCGGCCCAAGTCGCAAGGCACCACGTGCGAGGCGCGGAGTGTAGAGCATCGGTGTTGAGAGTAAGTGAACTCTGGCGGGCGTAAATATATGTAAAGAAACACGCGTTGTGAATGAGCAGTACAACGAAAGAACGTTTAAGATTGCCAAAATGTATTATTCTTTCACTGCGGCCACTTAGTGCTCAAAAATTTTCTCTGACCTCTAGACTGCTGGGGACGAGAGTACTTCGTTTCGCTGCGAAAAGAGATCGTTGAAGGTCCTTTGCGAAACACTCGGTTTACCTTCGTTTGCGTAAGGGTGGCCGTGTGACACGGACCGCATCTTCGTTGTCGTAAGGACGAGGGAGTTAAACGGTCTTCGCGGGTTCCCGTGTGACAGGGGTATTAGGTTGAATCTCCGTGCAATAGTACACTTGGTGCTTTAAGGGGCGAAGAGGCACTTAGCCATCAGGCATCTTGTATTTAAGGGGGTACATGGGTCTTAGGGCTCTCTCATTATTTTATGAACCAAATGTGACAAAGTTGGCATGCTTGCTTAGTTTGTTCTCCTGATTCTAAAGATTGATTTTTGTGTAGCTTCATTGGTTAATTAGATAATCAAGATAACAATTTCTATTTTTACCACAATAGAAAATTACGCACCCATCAAAACTTTATAATGCCATTGGGATTGATAGTAGAAAGCATAAGACATAAAACATAGGAAGCACTTTTTTGATTGGGTCATTAATTCTTACTTTACAGTACACTAAACTTCACAGCTCTGAATGTGGCCATTGTGTGGTCACAGAAAAGACTAGTTTAAAAACTTGCATCAAGAGAAATCAAAATCTGCTTCCTATGCTGTGTGCTTCCAAACATAGAGCTTCATGATGCAAAAAAAATTATGCTATCTGTAATAGTTTCCGATATATTGCAGTATTTTCATGCAGGGTGTGCAAAATTGCCATGTAAGAAATTGAAAAAAATATTCCTAACATTTTTAACTGTAAAAATGTATGTACTTAGAATTACATGGGCATTGACTATAAATGAATGCTAGAAGCCTAAGGAGTGCAACGCTGCAAGCTGATCGAAAATTGAACGAGTACTTTTTGA
>WOVY01014088.1:0-64123 GCA_013436015.1 Rhipicephalus annulatus | reverse complement strand
TTACCTGCTCTGCTATTTTTTCCGACTTTGGCGATGAATCGCACAAACACAATATGAATAAAAGCTACGTACTTAAAATATTTTAACTAGATATATGTGTATTTCTACTTGCGTTATTTCTCGCTTCTTTGGTTGCCGGCTATGCTTTGTTAGCTTTTACGTTGAATCACCCCGTCACGCATTAAATCCGCGTAGAAACACACAACACCTTTTTTCATTGAATCTGACTTTTGGTGGCCTCTACTCCCATCAGAAATATATTGAATTTGTGGCCTCAGTGTTGGCTACCATGAATGAATGCTGCGCGATTTCGGTGGCCTAAATAAATATAACTTTCTCGCAGCTCACTCGCTTTTCGTTACTGTGCCACATCGAATCGGACAGAAGATAAACTTACTGAAATAAGGGGTGCCACAAGAAATAAAAGAAAGAAAGAAAAAAAGAAAGAAAGAAAGAAAGAAAGAAAGAAAGAAGAAAGGAAACGGAAAGAAAAAAAAAAACCGTTACAACTTGCATCTAATATTCGATCGAAAGCACGAAATATAACACTCCGGTGCCTTTTCACATCCTCTTTTCTTCGGCCCCCATGAGCCAGCCTCATGCACCTAGCAACTGAGCGCTCCCTCACGCTGACTGCGAGGCCACACTCTATTGGTCTACGCTGCACGCACAGTCAGTCGATTTTCGCGCGCCTATTTCGGCGCATACAGGCGATCCATCAATCGAGCGGCCCGGCGACAGCGAAACGGGTCTCCGCTAGACTCCGCGCGACGGAGCGCCCTTATGGCAGGCAGTTTTCATCGCAGAGGGACTCCGCCAGTGGCGACGACACGGCGTCCTCTGCGGACACCGTGGAGAACGACATCGGTGTTTTGGAGTCCAGAGCGTGTAACACACTCCCTTCCCTAGCTATGCGAATCATATATAGATCAGGGGTGTCAAACACGCGGCCCTTACGCTATCGACCCTGGCCAGGACCAAACTTGTTCTTTCTCATATTTTGTTCAATTTTTCTTAGTAATTAATGTGGGCTGAGCTACCTACACATTACTGTTCTCCTACATATTGTTCCTGAGGCACCGCGTGACAGGTCAGAGTGAAACAAAAACCCACTGTATTTCAATATAGGCGACCTTCAGATGTCTATAATTCATTCGGGAGATCAGCGTTCGATATGATTTGTTGGAATCCTCCGCGCCCGACATTTGCTTCATAACTGACCCGTATATGGAATATGTGGGAAAGGGCAGCCTTTCAGTGGCCTTCGTTGGTGGGCCCTTTTGATACGAACTCTATTCAGCCTTCTACCTGCCTCCTGCACACTGCTACCTACATGTCCCAGTCCATTGGAGACCATGGCATACGACTATATGGGAGGTGAGTGTAAGGACCCCCTGACATAGGAGATGGCTAGATAGCATAGATGATAGATAGATAGAGTAGCTAGATAGCTAGATAGCTAGATAGATAGATAGATAGATAGTAGCTAGATAGTAGATAGATAGATAGATAGATAGATAGATAGATAGATAGATAGATATAGATAGATCTAGATAGATGATAGATAGATAGATAGATAGCTAGATAGATCGATAGCTCGATAGATCGATAGATAGATAGATAGATCTCGCTCGATAGCTAGATAGATAGCTAGATAGATCGCTAGATAGCTAGCTCGCTAGATAGATAGATAGATAGCTCGATCGATCGCTCGATAGATCGATAGATAGCTAGATAGATAGATCGATAGATAGATAGATAGATAGATAGATAGATAGATAGATCACATTTACACAGGCTACAATGTACCACATCTGATTCTTGCCTGAATTCCAGGGGCGTAGGGAGAAATTTTTTCAAGGGGAGGACATCCTTGATTAGAAGTGGGGCACGGGAAGATGTGGTCGAGTGTGAAAAAAGCGGGAGTGGGGGCCGGGCCTGGAAACTCTTTAGTTGCGTCACTATCCGAGACAGAAATGTGACGGGGACCAAAGGCACAGTGCTGCTTATTCGATAGAGTAATTCGCATTATTTTTGTATTCTGCTGAATAGCTTAATTAGACAAGATTGATTAATGAATAACTAAACCAAAGAAGCTACGTAAAATATTCCTAAACGAAGTTGTGTGTTTGTTGTAAAACGGCTCATTAGACAGTCTCTACCTGTCTATCCGTTACCTATATCTGTCTTCTGCTCAGAAAGCTTATAGAACTCTCGGCTTTTTCTCCAGTTCACCTTTTTTTTTTTACTTTACGTATGAAAAAGTGAAAATAAGCGATTCTCGATTGTATGATTGGTTGATTGATTGGTTGATTGATTGATTGATTGATTGATTGATTGATTGATTGATTGATTACAGATGCCGGCTAAAAACAAAGATATATCACTTGACACGCCCACTTGCACACCTATGGGCACTGTGATTGCAGACCCCCCCTAATGTTCCACGTGCAAACGATAATATGCGTGCCTCTTGGCTGTTTATGACAGCGATAATCACACACAGCTGTTATCATTTGGGCTGCCGTGAGCAACAGGTGCGTCATCGCACAGATCATCGCCACCATACGCCTTTTCAGCAGCAGCACAACCAGCCATATGATACGTATAGTCGTTCGATCTTCGAACGTTGGAGAGCACTGAAATCGTAGTGCGCAATAGCGGAAAACAACACTAGAAGGTCTAATCTTGTACAATTATGAAACATGAGCTGTAAAGCAATATTTCATTGCTATATAGCTCAGCAGATGTCACCGGCTATAAACCCCACTCAAGACACGCAACCGGTAAAATGGTGTCACAAATGAGTGCCCATGCAACAAAGCGCGCAACCCTGAATTCTAAACCGCTACGTGAAAACGAGGTGCTGACCAGACTCGGCAGAAGCCGGCGCAAAGAAGAAATACGCATCAAACGACGCCGCACGCACGCCTTCTCTCACCCTCGAAGGCGCTGCCGCCTTACATCTATTGCCGAGAAAGCTCTAGAAACGTCTCGAAGAAAAGGGGCGTGGCACTGCATGATTGCATGCAGGGCCGGAAAGCAGGGCCGGAAAAAATATAAGCACAAAAGTGCTGACTTCTTGGTACGCTGTCACTGCGAACGAACGTCAACCGAACGCTGAGTATTGTTCCATCATGGCGGCACCCGAGTGGTTATGGGTTTTAATACATGGGCCCTGTGGGGAGCTTGTCCTCTATAGCCTGTATATTAACTCTATGCCAAAGAGGTCCCGCCCATCCATGGCTGTGTGGCGCACCGACGAAACGCCTAGAACTTTCTGGGAACTGTTACGCCTGGGAGTCCACACCGAACGTCAATGCCTCTGCAAAGGCAATCTGTGTCAAGGCCAGCGATCGAGCCCGCCTGACAGGATCAACTCAACGACGTCATCACGCAGTGGTGCCAGTCTGTCTTACGCAACGCATAGCGAGCCCCATCAGCCCACAAGCCCGATGAAGCAATCGGCGCCTTTCAGTATGGCGAGTCTTATGCAGTGCGTGGCAACGTCACTCGTCCTTGGGTGCAACCACGCGCAGCGGCTCCGGATTTGATGATCATGACGCAGCCCAGTGGCGGGTCCCCATTGGAGGATTCTGACATCACGGCCAGTGGCGCTTCTGGTTAGACGTTGGTGACAAAAAAGGTCCTCCCGGTGTCCATAAAAAAATGCCAAGCGGCACGTCGCTAGCAGTTGACCTATGCGGCAGAGAGAAGCCGACGGGTGCGTGCGAAAGACATCTGGGCTCTTCAAGTCCCTAAGCTGTCGGCCCCAGGGCCGAATATGTAACGCCTCTAATTCTATGCGGTCCATAAACCTTGCCTTAAGTCACCATCGTCTTGTCCGCTCGTCTATCAGCTCTGCGCAGAAGCAGTCGCGAGCTGAGTAACACACGCTACCAAACGCCTGGTGACCTTGGCGGTAGAGAATTATAGCGAAACTTAATCATTAGCCAGGTGTTCAGTCGTATAAACTAAATGTGCAGTAGCAGTACTGTGTGTGAATCTGTAAATTGGACTAAATCGAACGCAAGGCTCGCGCGGCCTAGCATAAACACCTCAACGGCGCGAATTCCGCAGCGTCGGCGAAAAAACAGCGACACCGCCGCTACCGCGTTCGACCGGTAGCCCTCATTCACGAGTACGGCACGGCTTTACGATGAATGACAGCTGGCGGTCACAACATGCTTGCTGTAGTACAGTTTTCGTTGTCATTATTTTTTCACACGCAAAGAAATGGGTGTCCGCTATCCCCGCAGTTTAAGCTACGCAGCGATAGACTTACACAAGACGGTTCGCAATCGCGGTTCCGGTTGCTCGCAATGCATTTGCATGCCATACGCCATTTCTGTGTGTCTCTGCCTCTTTCAGCGCTAACCCTCGCGTTAGTCATTTGACAGCTGTGGTAGCATGGCACAGAACCGACAGTTTAAACTGTCATTTTTAACAGCAGCATTCATTTTTCGAAAAACACAATCTTTGCTTCGCCGGCAGCTGGTGTGGCAGCGCGTGCTCGCAACGCCTGTGGCTTGGTACCGACGGCATAGCGCGGCCTTCTTGCCGTTTAGAGGTAGCTGCCAGTTAAATGTCGGTGAGAATCCGAGAAACCACCTTTGCCGGTGGTCGGGGAGAGCACTTTTGCCAGCGGCCGGGACGAGCGTGTCGCCGGCGCATCTCTCGCAACTGCGGCCGGTTAGCTTGCAAGCTCCCGAGGTCGAGTGAAGCCTACGTCAGATCGCTTCGAAGTTTTAGACGGTGAAACTCAAAAAGCAGCTGCTGACGGCGGTCGGGGCTAGCGGCGGTCGGGGCTAGCGCGTCGCTGCAGCAGTCGGAGCAATCACGTCGTTGCATGCAGCTGGGGCAAGCGCGTCACCGGCGCATTGCCCCACACTGGCCGCCGGCCAGCTTGTAAGCTCCCGAGGTCGAGCGAAGCCTGCTTCGGATCGCTTCGAAGTTTTAGACGGTGAAAACTACAGAAGCAGCTGCTGACGATCGCAACAGCTTACTTTTACCATTAAAACTATTCCTCGCAATTCTTCGTAACTCGGCACTTTGAAGCGAGTTATTTGCGACGTTTGGTTGAGGAATGGGGCCGATCTCCAGCACGGTTCAACGGTGCGAAATACCTTGAAACGTCGACACTAAACAGCAACCGCCCACTGCAAATCTTCGCTGATGCTTTCATTGTCTGTCGACAGATGCTCGCATGCTCACCCCCACAAGGCACTGGAGTTTCACACCGGCGTATTGAACACACGCCCGTACACACACACACGCACGCACGTTACGATCAAAAGGGGGTTTTTAAAAACTCCCATAGGGAGCTTTCAACACGTGACCTGAAACTCCGTGGGGTGTTTAACGACGTAATGTCATTCATAACTCTGTCATTAGGCAAGGGGTGTTTTACAACGACATGTGCCTAGTTCAATCCGCTACCAGGGAGTAAATGACTGGGGCGCGGAAATTCGTGGGTTCATATGCTGGAAAAACCCCCATCTCAGCTAATTTTCCTTACAGTGTGGGCACGGGCGTTTTTAAGCCAAATGGGCCTTTTCTGTCGCCCATTTTAAGCCTCGAGGGTAAGTATATTGCTTAGAATTTCCTTGCGTTTATGTTGCGTTGCTCAAGCGTTATCGCAGGCCGTCTCGCGAGTGTTTCTCGATATGAAGCGGATAGGCGCTGTGCCTGTGATCACTACAATGACCTCACGGTTTCGCCAAGGCCTATTCAAATAGGACGTGACAGTTCGGGTGGAAAACGATTCAGAAGCTACTGCTAGTGACATCAGCATGGTGAGTTATGTGAGCTGTGGTTAAAACGCGACTATGTGCGGAGGTAACAAACACGACTAGAGAAAAACCAAGTTTTACTCAAAGTCGTAATAATCATTATGTTTCAAAATTACATTTATTTCTCCCAACAATATTATGTAGGTGTAAAGAACAAAGAAATTAGGACATTTTTTTATTAAAAAATTTTTCGTCCTCTACTGACGCCTTTATTACTCAGTGCAGCCATTATTATTACTCAGTACGCCATGATTACTCACAGCATGGAAAGACACGCTATATTAAAATTCGTCTGTGATGACGCACCCTCTCACGACTTTTAGTGTTCCGCACTTGCTTGCGTCCTCTGCTGCGCGCGAAATTGTGAGGCTCGTTTTATCGTTAGTGAACGTCTTGAAGTGTCCAACACGCAGCGGACCGATGCGGATTACATTGAACGCCGAGTGCTTTCGTCGGTACCTGCTGAAACGGTGTGCTGCGCAAGGATGCAGTATAACAACAAACGTATGGTTGGCGACCCAAGTCTTCTAGATAAGAAACAGTGGCAGTGGTTCGGAATGCAGTGCTCGTTGTTCTTCACGCATCTGTATTCCTGCAGCCCGGCTTCATAAGCATGTAGTGCCTATTATTATAAGTGTTATTGGTGAGCAAATTTCCAACTTATCTATAACGCTACAATTCGCTTGTCTGCATTCGCATACGTAGCAGTAATTGATCGGAGCATAGAGCAAATAAAAAGAAAACATAACGCAAGCAGTGTCCGCAGACTTTTTGTTCCGATTAACATTGTGTGCAGGGTAACGATAAATTTCAGTTAATCGGACCACTGAATAAAGCAAAACTGTCATAATTTTGGCGTCATTTCTTCCTCTTAAAACTGAAGATCACAAACACTGTACTTGCTAGAGAACCTCCGTATGTGTGAAGGAAATACGTGGCAGATATCACAAGTATACGCTGTTGTTTGCTTCAATTCTTAGGCGGAAAATGCCACGAAGTCCAAATAAAACTTCGAAGAATAAGTTTCTGTGTAAAACCGAGTCTCACTGAACGATAGTACACCTAAACATCACTATATAGTGATGAGTCGACATTAGATCAGCTGGAGTTAGTTAAGTTGAAGCGCACTCGTGGACGGCTCACCGGCGATTCTCTTAGCGCGAGTCCTTGACGATCAGAGGCCTATGAGAAGTAATTTGAGATCAAACTTAGCATTAGTACACTCAAATGGCGTCACTTGTTTACCAGCAACCGCATCACCTCCGCTTCTTGTTCCGCCACAAGTGTTCCCTCCTCACAGAGATGACGCTAAGCCCCATGAGCTACTGATCAGCCGCCATTTTATGAACGTGGGAGCTTTTGTGGAGACTTCGCTACCAGTTTTATCTGTCTTGGTTTCGCTTCAACAGAACGCACGTGCTACTAGTCGTTAATGTGGCCACTGGAAACGCCAGAGCAAAACAGCGAAGTGGGTGGAGGTGGGGGGAGGCGGGACTAGGCGACTTGCACGTTCGACACATATATGGCATCATCGCTAACACTAAGAGCCCGCATTATGTCCATTGTAGGCTGTAGGCCTCTCACAATAACATAGTATTTCTCTTATGCTTCACGAGCCCGACCAAGCAAATGCACACCGATGCAGTGAGAATGGAAATATCCTCCCGTATGATGAAACAAAATCCTGACCACGCCCGTGCCTCCCAATGGCCAAACGCTCCTCGCGGCGACAGATGGAGCCACGGTTTCATTGCAGCAGTCAAATGACACCATCCCCTGTAAAAGATACAGCCACGGTATTATAATCGGGTAAGGCGGCCGTGCCACTGTATGCAGTTGTCACTGCACCAGATCTGCGTTTCTTCAGGCAGCATACACTCTTAAAAAAAGGTAGTGCGACTTACTAACTTTTGAGGTGGTAAATTGATTTCACAGCATTTGGTACTTAAGTAGTAACTGAAGGTAGTAGACCACAGACACTTACTAGTAAGTAGCACGACCTTCGTTTAAGAGTGTACGGGTACTTATTTTTCTCATGTACTTAGTTACATAGACCGTTGTTTAAATTATTGTTTGGGCCAAGTCACATCGCAGATAGCAGATGTTGCTGAGGATTATATAGAAATAGCAACATAATCTGAAATAAGCATTATTACTCGTCAAAAAAACACAGCTCAGAGTGTATTTAAAACTAAGTTACATGAGTATTCGCACATTTGGCACATTTTCAAAATCATAACCATACAACAATAGCTTAAACTTTATGCGAGAGGGTAAGTGGATTTATCACACATCCCTGTTTATATATATATATATATATATTTATATATATATATATATATATATATATATATATATATATATATATATATATATATATATATATATATATATATATATATATATATATATATATGTGTGTGTGTGTGTGTGTGTGTGTGTGTGTGTGTGTGTGTGTGTGTGTGTGTGTGTGTGTGTGTGTGTGTGTCAAGAATTTTTGCGGATCTCTTGCTTTCTGTGCGTTGAGAAACAACGGACGGGCGTGTAATTGTTACATTGAACGCCCAAATATTCATTCTTCCTCGATGACATTCCACGTCGTTTTAATTACTGTCGACCTTATACTGTCCATGCGGGGCTGCCGACCACATCGCGCGCTAAGGCTTCTGCTGTCGTTCTCCAGAGCTCGCATGTTGAGAACAGCCGCCGCCATGACCACCGCCGCCCCGCCCCACATAGGTCTCCACGTGCCCTCCTAGGGGGAGAAGCGCGATAAGAAAGAATAAGCGGCGGTGCTGCGGGGGAGAGGACAGCGCGTTATCGCTCGTTGGCTTGGGTACGCCCGAGCGGTCCTCCGCGCGAAACCCCCGGAGCGTGTGTTTGCGGAGACATGGGCAGGCAGCGCCGGCTGTGACGCCGACACGCTGGCCAGTAACCTTTGCCTCGGGGCGGACAGTGCTGCTGATGGGCCTTTCCCTCCGCTCCGTCGCCTACTGTGCGCCGCGGTGTCGTTGTCGCTGACGCCGCGATGGCGAAACATCCGGGCTCGGCGGTCCGGGTCATCGGCTCAGGGCCACGGTCCGCGGCAAACACACGTGCGCGCAGCAGCGCGAAGGCGCCCACTCGCTCGCCCGCAGAAGTCGTGCCTTTTGCTGCCTTTTTTGTTACTTGTCCTTTCGAAGAAAACGCGCTCGCGAGGCTTCCTCACGGGCAGCTGCGCTGCTTCTTGTGAATCGAGACCGAGAGGTCAAAGCAGTCCGGAAGCTCTCTTCCAAGTAGTAACCGAATGACCTCAGTATCGCAATTGGTTACCTCTCGAATCGGTTGCCGCAAAATTTTCTTCAGAATTTTAAGAACGATTAGTGTTACCCGAATTTGCCGCACACTTCAAGCGCTTTCTCTCCTCCCTCATACAGTCAAGCACGCTTTATCTGTACAGGAGGAGCAAGGAGGATTGAAGATTATGACAGAGAACGTCATCATGACCTTGGGCGTGCATGATGATACGCGATCGCTCGTTCCCATTGTGATTTCTAAGCACGCTTGTGTGATTACTGTGTAATGTTAGCAGACTATGGAGAGTGGCACCGGCACGTAGTGGCGGTATAATGTATATACACTGTACATTCAAAAGGCACACCTGGTCCGAATGTCGTTCTTGATTTACGTCGCGGCTTTAGGTCAATAGCGTCCTATCAGCTCGTTACGTCAAACAACAGGCGTCGGCAGCGCCGGAGAGAGTGAGCGCAGGTCTTCGTAACATAAGAGTGTGCCTGAAAAAAAAAGTAGGTACATCGCGCTGCATTTGTTACCTTTTCTAGTCGCGCATGACGGTAAAATTTGGCTGAGCTGTTCATATATTAGTGTCTGCTCTCCATTGTACGTGTTTTCTTTTTTTTTTTTGAACAGGTCCGAAGGGTGTTCCACGACCCCTTTCAGTAAGGCGCGATATGCGATTGAATATCTAACGCCCATGGAAGCGCATGAGAAGGAAATATAAGAATATCAGACAATTTACATTCCAAAAACATGATATTGCGTTTAGGGACACCTTATTGGAGGGTTTCGAAAATTTTGGCCATCCGGTGTTCTTTAACGTGTACTGAAATCGGGCGGCTAGCCTACACAGGCCTCAATCATTTGGCGTGCAACGAAATGCGACCGCTCCGCGGCAGGGATCACACCCGCGTCTTTCGGATCAGCAGCATAGCGCCGCAACCGACGTACCAGTGAGGCTCATACGCCATGTTTTTTTTTTTTTTTCATTGTCCACTTCTTCCTTCTCGACCTCTACCAACCATCGCTTCATACGTCACACGATTCCCCCTCCCCCCGAAATAAGGCATTAATTTCGAAAAAGTAAGCAAGGAGATGTTGAAAAGCCACAAATGTCAAAATTCACAATTGGTTCTATGCTCCAGAGGGGTTCCGTAAACTTTCAAAACTTCAGGAGAGAGTGCAGCATTCCGGTTAACGCAGGAGTTCTGGTGGGCGAGGCTGGTGGTTGCGTCCTGGAAAACACAAGTACACCTTGAGCGTAGAAACTGATGAAATAGCTGCCATTATTGGGAGGAGTGGACGCTGTTTGAAGGCCTTGCAGTAGATGAGTCTTCGGCATCGCTGTCCTTTCTGCGTGCGTGCTCGTTGTCGTAAACTATTGGGATGGTGTCTGAACCCTTGCGTGGCAGGACTGGTGACTTCTTGTCTTGTTCGGTGTTTCCTGAGGTTTCGGAGCTGTAATTTCAGGCGCAGTCTTGATCTTTTGTGCCAAATGCGTTTCTGACACCGATCCTTTATGCGAAGATGCCTTGCTTCTTGAATTTGTTTTAAGAAGCTTGCTTTGCGTCGTCGTCCTCGTTGGTGCGTCCGTTGTAGTCCCTGGAGTTCATGAAGTTGCCTTTGTTGAAATTGCTCGTTTTGTGGCGAACGTTAGTCAGATGGGCAACTTTCGGGAACATGAGTCTGCTTTTCTTTGCACTGTGAAGTGCTCAGTAGATAGTCGGTAGTAGAAACTGTACAGCTGGGCTTGTCTTGCGATGAAAGCAGCGTGACAGGCTGATGAGAAATCTCCCAAGATGGCTGTGAGTCACCATTGATTGTAAATGCTTCTGTCAGTTGACAATGTGCCGGCGTTGGTGGATTCGAAATTTGTGCAGGGCTTTGACTCACATGTGTGTGATTAGTTGACGATAAGAGCACAACAGACACGGCTTCAGGTGGTTCTGATGGCGTATGTTTTTCTCTTTGCAGCGTGATTTGGCTGAGAATGTCTGTCAAACGAATCTGGTCCGGAACGTCAGGG
Source organism: Rhipicephalus annulatus (assembly GCA_013436015.1). Taxonomy (NCBI): domain Eukaryota; kingdom Metazoa; phylum Arthropoda; class Arachnida; order Ixodida; family Ixodidae; genus Rhipicephalus; species Rhipicephalus annulatus. Next base: position 53,029 of record WOVY01014088.1, on the reverse strand, counting down.
TATGGGCTGGTATTGTGAGGATTCACCAGCTTATCACGCGTAAATTTCGTCGCACGTTCGAAATCGTCTGGGCCTTGTGTGTGACACGAAGCATCAAGATATTCGGATGGTTCAGTAGAATGTGAAGTGTTGAGGTGCAGTGAACACGTTGAAAATGCCGATTTCATTGCTCTTGGGAAAGCCGGCTTTATGTTTAGTCTTTTGGCGAAATGGTCTAGATTTCTTTCGGTATACGGAGGCTTTACCTTGTCTGTTGCGACGTGCAAGTTACCAGTCGGTGTTCGAATGCGTAACGTTTTTTCGGAAGAGTCATATGATGGTACAATGGTGCTATATTTCCTCTGAGGTCTCGTTTGGGAAATAGGCTTACTGCGGGAAGACTTCGCGTAACTGTGATGGGCGAGTTGAAAAGCTTTCCGCTGATGAAGTATGGACAGGTCTTCACTGTATTCTTTGAAACAAGTCATCATTTCTTCTTTGAGCTTTTTCCAAGACTCATCGTTCTCGAAGATGTGGGTGTGGTAAAATTTGAATGCCTCACCTGAGATGTAGTCAGTGAAGTTGTTGATCATCTCCCGTTCCGACCAAGATGCAGCGGTAGCGTGGAGCTCGAACAGGTCGAACCAGTCTTGTACGCGTCAATCGTCCGCTGCTCCGGTGTACTTGGGGATGGGAAGGTCAGTAGATGCTTCTGACATGATGCTGGTCGATGCGTAATGCTAGGCGCTTGCACGGTGGTCCATGTATGTTCAGGGTTTCTCGCGGAAAACTGCGTAGATGATGAGCGACTGATGAAGGGGCAGGCAGGTCTCTATCCTGTCGACTCGTGTGATGCTATGATGAATGGGCGACGTGGCCTGGTTCATACACCATGTTTTTTCCATTGTCCATTTCTTCCTTCTCGGCCTCTACCAACCATCGCTTCATACGTTATATATATATATATATATATATATATATATATATATATATATATATATATATATATATATATATACGCTGTAGCGATCGGGCTATGCCTTGACCCAGCGAGCCATTTGCCACGCCGGATTAGTGCAAAAAGGACAGTCTCGCCACGTCTGGACGGAGGAAGCAACAGAGGCCGGCCCCACGAGACGTCGCCTGCTGATTGACAGCGGCGCCAACGGAGTGGAATGTCGCCAAAGAGGGTTTTGGAGCCGCCGCTCTATCTCCCGCCTGCGCCGGCCACGCATCGTTAGCGCGTTAACCGGCAGACGACGACGGCGCTGGTCAAAGGGCTCTCCCCAGAGGAATCCACGAACCGGGCACCTCTCAAAAGATCGGCACTTGTTTAATCCATTGTCAAGTAGCCGACCCGCTGACTGACTATGCCCGCCAGGCATTGTCCCGGAGTACGAGACGTAGTGTCGCCAAGACGCCACCAAGAGGACAACAGGGACGCCGTCTTCCTGGGGGAGACCGCGGCGGCTGCCGCGGATCGCCCCGCTAATTGAGCGAACATAATCGGCGGACCCTTTGAAGTATGCGGCCAGGATCGTGGGCACTCTCGACTAAAGGCTCACACACGACGAGGAAGAGCCCTGCTGGCGCCACCAAAGTGCAGTGTTCACGGGGACCTTGCATGCTCGCCCCCCCCCTCACCTGTGTGTGCGTGATTGGTGGTCGACTCGTAGAGGAGGAGCCCGACAGGGCATAAAACGACGCGGCAGAGTGCTGGACGTCGCTCTGAACTAAGTAAAGTTCACCCACCACGCTCGTGGTTTGTGAAACTCTTCTCTTCTGTCATCTCGACAACTCCCTGTAAAGATGTAAATAAATCCGTTAAGTTTGCTCAAAGCTCTCCCCTAGTCCTTGGCTCGACGGAGCGACGGCGATCGGCCCCGCTACCCGCAGACTGCGGTCGCCGCGACGCGCAACAACTGGTTGGCAGTGGTGGGATCCCATCATCAGCGTCCCTCCTTCCCATCCGCAACAACTGGATGGCAAGCGGTTGGATGTGAGCCTGGAGGACGGAGAATGAACAACACACCGAGATCATGGAGACTGGCAGCTGTGGACTGGTGAGTGCTGGCTTTGGTTTTTGGTTGCCAGGCTGATAAGATAGAAGTGCAATCTTTTCGCTGGTAGAGGCTACCACAGAAGCAGATGTTTACGGAACTTCTGGGTAGAGAGTGAGCTGCACCACACTAGTTCTCTGTCATGGATTGGAAGCGTTTGTTGAAGAATCAGCTCCTGATTCTGGGGGAGGAGCTGGGAGCAGAAGTAGATACGGGGATGAAGAAAGGCGCAATTGTTAGCGCTATCGAGGGCTTGAATCTGACCAGTGAAGAAATTAAAGAAACGTGGAACGAGATTCAAAAGCAACAGGAACAGGAGCGCGAGAAAAAGCGTCAGGAAAGGCGAGAGCAAGAGAGAGAGCAGTGGAAGGAAACCCTAAAGGTAAAACTGGAAGAGACAAGAAGATCAATACAGTGCCTTAGATGGTCTCAAGTAAATTCGAGGATCCATGTATTCGAAGAGGGCGAGGATATAGAGAGTTACTTAACCTCTTACGAGAATGTTTGCACAGACCTAGGGCTCGACGAAGACTATTGGTCTATCGCCTTATTGAGTGTCTTTCCATGCGACTTAATTGGTAGAATAGGGTACCTTTCCGAGAACGAGTTCAACAGTTACAATGTAGCTAAGGCAGCCTTACTGCGGTGCTTCGGCATTAGAGCTGACAGAAAGCAAATGGAGTACAAGCTCACGAACGCTCCGTTGAAGAACGCGCGACGGTGTGCTGGTATTAAAACCAAGCCTGAAAGAGGTCCGCGTGTCTCTCATAGCACAAAGGTGAATAGTGAGCGCAAATTGGAGATAGAAAAACGGGAGCGACGTGAAGAGCTTGAGCGAGCACTCAGCCTAGATATTGAACTGTCGGAACAAAAAGTCGAGGCAACGCAGTGGAAGATTCAGTCATCCGCAAGTGTAGAGCACGAGAAGTGCGAGGTGCAGCCCAGAACTTTAGAGAAGGCTAGCACGTGTGAACATAGCAGCGGATTCAAAGGCGAATCGAGTTTGAGTGCTGCAAATGAGGCTGCGCTGAGTAGAGAGGCCGACGAAGGCCAGAGCGAGTGCGACGAGGTACTGTGCCAGTTAAATGCTAGCGAAACAGCTAGGATAGCTGTAGAAAAGCTGGTACAGACCTCAACTGTGTTTGTCGCGACGGTGGATCTTGCAAATGAGGTCGAAGTAGGCAAGAACACCGGAGAAGGCTCAGAAGCAGCGAGCGTAGAGAATAGTATCAGTGCAGTTGCAGACAGCTCTCAGGAATGCGAGCAAGATTTTTCGAAGGCAAGCAGCTGCATTGTTCCTAAGTGTGTTAACCAGTCCGCCGGTCTGGAGGGTCAGAATAAAGATGACCAGGGCGAAAATCATTTAGACCGCGCGACTGAGACAGCTGACGAAAGCTGTGAGAGGGTTCACGAGTGTGAGATACGATCGGGAGGCTCGGAAGAGACACGCGAAAAGCGGCGCAGACGAAAGAGACGGCGCAAATCCGCGAGAAGGACGAACAGTACTACGCGTGTAAAAGAAGGCGCAAAACCTGTCAGCGTAGCAAATAAGAGCTTTGCAGCAGCGTCAAAATTACATTGCATGCGTCCGAGCAACCGGACGAAAAGTAAGATGAAAGCGGGTTCGCGAATGGAATTGCGTGGAGAGCGCCGGTCTTTCCGTTCTATCCACAGAACGTTTCAGGGCGCACCTGAGTATAGCGTTAGCACAGGTGAATCGGCCAGACAGGGCGACAGAGCCAAGAAATCAAAGTGCCGAAACACTGTGGCAGGTGGTGCAGAGGCACCCTTGAGCGGTAAAACCATTGATAACTCAACCTGCAACGAATTTACAAGCGGTGCAGGACAGGTCGGTCGCAGACGTCGCCGGAAACGAGAGAGGCGTACGCGAGCGACAAAGCGAAGGGGTGAAAGAGGGGGCAATCAGCCGGGCAAGCGGCCCAAGAGTAGGTTACCAGCCAGTTCAAAGAAAGGTCCTTTGTGGCGTAAAGTAAGGTTCCAACGGCGGAAGGGTAGGCCCCAGCGCGCATCCCCGCGACGGAATGTACGCAGGAGATTTAAAGCTTTGCGGGAACGGGATTGTAGAAGGGGTCCTAGAGGAAAGGGAAAAGCCACAATAGCTAAATACCACACGCGAGCTAGCCCAAAGAAGGCATGGCCACTCTGTCCCACGCATCGCTCTGGTCCCCTACGCCGAACTGACAGAAGCCCGCCAAAATCGCGAATGAGGCGTAACGCTGCAGTTCAGCTTGTGGCTCGTGTACGTTGTAGTCTCGCGCGTTTTCAGAGTCGAAGACCACGACCGCCGCGTGTACGGCTGAAGGGGGAGCGACAGCTGTGGGAGGGAGAGTCGGACACAGGAGTTTATTTTGAAACATACTTGTTTGGTTATATTTGGTTTTAAAGTGGTGTTCCTGTGTCATCTTCACAGCTAGTTTGCTTGGACACTTTTTTCTTCCCTCTAGATTTTGTTTGCGTGTAAGCTTTGCCAAAATTTCGAGTTGAATTGTTCAGCGTTATGAGAAAGCAGTGGCCCGCATCAGTCAACCGACTGCGTGAAAGGAGTTTTTTAAGATACGAGCACGCAAGTCGCAAATGAAGATTTGGTACGCCCGCTAGTTTTGAAAGCGCGGTAGCGTAGTCGAGCGGCGCCGGAGTTTCTATGCTTCGTGCCCTTTAGTTAAGCGCGGCATCGCATGCCGTCTTCAATAGAGTAAATGAGCAATGTTTGGGAAGGTTTTAGAATAAAACCAAACAAAGCAATTTTCGAAATGCTCAGGGGGAGAAACATTCGGTACAGGGGTTTTGGCGCAAAATTAACGCCTGTTTTGTTACGCACTCCTGACGTGTACCTCAAGTGTGATTGTTCCTTGCGTTTGTTTCTCGAGAAAATTCACGTTCAGATGAGGGTTTAAGGATACCTAGGTGAGAGAGATATCGCCTATGGTTAGGTGCGTGTGGGTATGCTAACGCTCTTTGGATGAGAGTAAGATGTCGGGCTAGAGCGCACAGCCAAGTCTTGTGCGTTCTTTAAAACCTTGGGCTGACATGAAACTACATTCGGCAAATAAGCGTGTTAGTATACGAAATTGCATTACCCTTTGTATTTTAGTATGTGCTGAGGGATCAGTTGAATTCTTTAGCTGAGCGTCGAGTTATACGGAACGTTGAGGGACGTTTTCCGTAATGATTTTAAGGGGTATTTGGAGTAATCGAAATTTTTAGCTGTGGGCAAGAGTATTAGTGTGGTTGCCATTTAAGAAAAAAAAAGCGTAGGTGCATTGTGGCACATTTGAAAGACCGGCCTGGTTGCCGAAAACTCATTGCCGGCGCTTGCTGGTTCTAGCGGTTGGTCTTCGTGGTTTAAATGGTGTTGGGAGACTGTGGTTACTGTGATCTCTCCCGTCGAGCAGCTGATACTACCCGACGTCCGAGATCTTCCCGTCGGCGGAGGAGCTGTAGCGATCGGGCTATGCCTTGACCCAGCGAGCCATTTGCCACGCCGGATTAGTGCAAAAAGGACAGTCTCGCCACGTCTGGACGGAGGAAGCAACAGAGGCCGGCCCCACGAGACGTCGCCTGCTGATTGACAGCGGCGCCAACGGAGTGGAATGTCGCCAAAGAGGGTTTTGGAGCCGCCGCTCTATCTCCCGCCTGCGCCGGCCACGCATCGTTAGCGCGTTAACCGGCAGACGACGACGGCGCTGGTCAAAGGGCTCTCCCCAGAGGAATCCACGAACCGGGCACCTCTCAAAAGATCGGCACTTGTTTAATCCATTGTCAAGTAGCCGACCCGCTGACTGACTATGCCCGCCAGGCATTGTCCCGGAGTACGAGACGTAGTGTCGCCAAGACGCCACCAAGAGGACAACAGGGACGCCGTCTTCCTGGGGGAGACCGCGGCGGCTGCCGCGGATCGCCCCGCTAATTGAGCGAACATAATCGGCGGACCCTTTGAAGTATGCGGCCAGGATCGTGGGCACTCTCGACTAAAGGCTCACACACGACGAGGAAGAGCCCTGCTGGCGCCACCAAAGTGCAGTGTTCACGGGGACCTTGCATGCTCGCCCCCCCCTCACCTGTGTGTGCGTGATTGGTGGTCGACTCGTAGAGGAGGAGCCCGACAGGGCATAAAACGACGCGGCAGAGTGCTGGACGTCGCTCTGAACTAAGTAAAGTTCACCCACCACGCTCGTGGTTTGTGAAACTCTTCTCTTCTGTCATCTCGACAACTCCCTGTAAAGATGTAAATAAATCCGTTAAGTTTGCTCAAAGCTCTCCCCTAGTCCTTGGCTCGACGGAGCGACGGCGATCGGCCCCGATACCCGCAGACTGCGGTCGCCGCGACCCGCTACAACGCCTTAGTTGCTAGAGGAGGCGTGATCAAGGGAATGGTATCAAGCAAGGTTGATCTGCGGGGCATCAACTGGTTTGACCACTCTGATCCATCACGTTGTTAAGCGTGTTGTATTATCTCTTTTTTCTCGGACATTTGACAGGGTTTCTCTGCATATAACCATGTGCACCTACTTTAATAATTGTCATTATAAGAAAGCGCAGAGTCTTTGTGTGTTTAAGTCGGTGTCTCTTGCCTCGCTTGTGAGACAGACATTATTGCATCGTGTGCGCGCGCACTGGTGGGGCTGTCACCCACACAGGTCGTCTAAACGGGTCTCCATGCCTGTCTCATGCCTTTGTTCAGTAGGGCATGTACGGCTGTATGGCTTCTTATATATAGCGTGCTGGGTTGGCGCTGTGCAGCTCCTGGATGATTAAGGCCGCCAAAGATCCTTATGCTGTATTTCAAGAAGTGCTTACTCTCCACCACTGTCTTTGAAAAGTCGAGAGACAAAGGCAGGCTATTGTGAGCAGCACGTCATCTCTTCACTTGCTGAGGATGGTAGAAGGTGAAAAATAAAATACAAATGTACAGAAAGAATGGAGGGGGGTGAGGCTTAGAAGTGTTGATGTGAGGGTGCGCAGAGGGAAGGTAAAGTCTACAATAGCCGTGTGGTACAAAAATAGCAAAAGGGTGTGAGCGGAACGTGAGGTTGAGGAGGAAGAGGGGTTTTGCATACATTTGAAGCTTGTAGTTTGGTTTCCTTCCGGACATGGCCGGGCGAGGGTTAGGTGGTGCTGCGATGGTACTAGACCCTAACTAATGCAGAACCTGGAGCAGGCATACGTGTATGATTTCATGTATGGCCGCATTACGTCATGCGGTGGGGGAATAAAAGTTGCAAAGATACGAAGCACCAGTGCCCAACGAACGACAAATCGTCCTGACGGGCCAGCAATTTTTTGTACACTAGGCCAGCGACTAGTCGCCTGAGTCCTGCTCTGAATAGCTTACACGACGTTGTATGCTTTGGTCCAAACTAGCGCTGTTGCAGGCAGCGGTATCGACAGTGGCCAACACGGAGCGTCGATCGAAACCCAGCAGGCTGCAGCGTAGAGAGCGCGACAACGCAACGCCCCGCTCAGAAATAGCTCCGTTTCGCCTGCCGCCCAGTATAGTTCGCGCACTTGCGTCAACGCGTCTTTCTGTTGCTTTGCCCGGTGGTCGTTGCGATATCAGCGCTCTCCTTACACCCTCCATCGGCTCGCGAAGGCCGTAACGCGCGTTCGGAAAGCCTCGAGCGCCACTCTCCGAGCCCGCACGGGTCGTTCGCATTTCTTTCTTTCAAAGTACAGGGTGTCTGATCCTGCTGTAGCCGCATAATTGCGACTGCACGGGTCGAGTGCAGCGTGCAATGAAAGCGCAGCGTTTCCTTTCTGTCCACAACGCTTTACGAAATGAAGTTGCCATCGTCTCCTCACCTGTATTTATCGCTTTGATTCAAAAGGAAGTGCGTGGTATAGTGATTAACTACGGTCCACCGTATTTCTTCCCGTCCTTTTCGACGCCCCCTAACAAGGCTTCCAATATTGTACAACGGATCCGTGACTCTAGAGGCGAAATGGGGACACCACCTCCTCAAACAACTTTAGAAGCCACAGTTGGCAACGCTAACGAAAGCACATACTCCTTCAGAAGGGACTCGCCAAATATGATTTTACTTTCTCAGTGGTTCAGTGTTTCCCATGACCACCAATGCTTCCAGACCTCACGCGTTGTACCTCCGGCATCGACGCACGCCTTTGACGTCATGGTGATGTCATGCGATAACGTCATCGTGACGTCTCCAAATTTAATACGTCAAGGTGGTGATGCGGGCTAGTTGACTTCGGTCACTTGCATTTGAAGTCAAGGATAAGTCAACGGGAAAAATTATAGAAGCGTTCGCTATCAGCGAATATAAAAGAAAATGTCATCAGCCATACCACGCTGAATGCGCCGGTTCTCGTCCAGAATAACAAAAAAAAACGCGTCAGTGTGTCGTCGGTTACCTCGTACAGAAAAAAGATTGAGTATTTAAAAGTAAATCTTGCGCAAGCAGGCTGGCAAAACGTCACGTTACAGACGTAAGCAAGCACCTCAGAGTGTGATTTTATGCAAGCGTACGTGCCCGATGGTTTTTGGCTTTTTCAATAAGAAGTCAGTCGATGTCTAGATAGCGCTCATCCTTCCTCTTTATGTGTTCCTGCGTCTCCGTCTTTTTTCTGTTTTCTGTTGCGAATATGAATGCAAATTTAGCGACCTGCCACATCGCGATGACGTCAGGTGGCGTAATATGACAAAGTTCGCGTTGTCAACGCCGGGCAGCGGATTGTTCGACTCACGAGCCACGTAAAGTCTTATCTTTTTTGTCCGTCTCAATTATGCCTTCTCAATACAAATGATTCGTTGTTTTTGCACTTTGTGCAATCTTCCAGCTCCTCATGTCTCAACACATAATTCTATATGTGTCGTACCAAACGTTAACGCACCAAAGTGGTGTCACGAACAGCACTGCATGGCACAGTCACAGCACTTCATGCTATTAGGGTTCCCTCTGAGATGCATATTTCTTTCATGCGTTGCTTATTGAACGGTAACTATGTGAACTTCTTCTGTGATTCTAAGACAATCTGCACCGCGTAGCTTTGACGTGACAGAATATAATGAAGTCGTTTTGCCTGAAATCGACAAAAGAAATAACGCAATTGAGTCACGCGCACACGCGAATAAAAAAAAAGATTAGTTGTTAGCCTTTCTGTAGGGTCCTGATTTACCCTATGCGTAATCTATATTGGTGTATGAGAACTTCGTTTGTTTGTTTGTTTGTTTGTTTGTTTGTTTGTTTGTTTGTTTGTTTGTTTGTTTGTTTGTTTCTTTGTTTGTTTGTTTGTTTGTTTGTTTGTTTGTTTCAGGGTGCCGCGCCTCCCATGACTTTCTGAAGAGAGTATAAGAATCTTCGAAAGAGAGTTATCATGCACATTTAGAGAGTAAATGTTGCGAGACGGGACTCGCAAATCAACAACAGGTAATGTTGTTTTTTTTAGACTATATATATGCGTTCAAGAATCTAAAGGTGACCGCACGTGTTCGCACGATCCTGGAAGTCACTTAGGAGTGTGGCGGTTCACCTGTGGGCAGCTCGCATCGTGTTCAGCCAACTTACGCTCCCAGCCACCACTTCCACATCCCACTTGTAGACCACGTGCTCAGATTTAACGGACCGCGGAGACCTCAATGGCCAGAACAAGAAAGTGCGCCTCCACGGAGTCCGGGAAACTTCCGAAAAAAATCACAGCATATCCGCGGAGTGGGATGAGTGGGGCGAAGCTTCGAAGGGTTTTATCGGCAAACCGTGAATCATCCGCTGGCTGCGTCCATCTTTCTGTCCGTATGTATGTATGTATGTATGTATGTATGTATGTATGTATGTATGTATGTATGTATGTATGTATGTATGTATGTATGTATGTATGTATGTATGTCCATCCGTCCGTCCGTCTCTCCGCATGTCCGTCTGTCTTCAAGTCTGTCCATCCGTCCGTCCGTTTATCTAGTGAACACGCAAAGTACCGCCATCCAGCGGACATTCCCATGACTAAAACGAGAGGAGGCTACTGCATACAGCAGACGCACGAGCTTCACCCCTAAAACTCTCAAAAGACGCCCTTCGCCACCGCTCCACATCTTACAACAGACGTTGCAGTATCGCGAAGTCACAGCTGCAACGACCGCTCTTGGCGATGATAGCGAGCCTGTCGGCCGAGCCCCCCCGTCGGGATTATCTCCTCGTAGCTAACGTTCCCGGTGCACGTGGCGTGGGAGTTACGCAAGCTCTCCCGTGGTCTCACTGTGTTGGGGGAGACAGAAACGAAACAAACTGGAAAAATGTTGCCATATTTTTCGACAGCAGTGTGAGCTGGCAGTGCCGATTACAGCTTAACTATGTGGCGCAAGCGGCATGGGATGCAGCCACATTGCAAGCAATTCCGGATAAAAGATACTGACACCGGCACATGGTCTCTTGTCTTTTTTAAGCTGCCTGAGTATGAGGCACGATGGCAAGTCATTAAATTGAAGTACCGATTTGAACGATTTCACTTCAGCGCGGTACAAGTGATGCTTTTCAAGATGCTGTTCCTCAGAAGCAGAGTGCCAAAGTGACCTATTATCTCCATCGTAAGTTCACAAATAGCAGTCAAGTGGTCTGCTTCGATGTAGTCCTACTTCAATGAAGATGTGGCACCTGTTAGGAGTGCAAGAAATCTCCACAACAGGTGCGGCTTAAGTCTAACAGAGCATGTTGGCGAAGGCAGAGCAAAGACGTCCCCCAAAATTTTTCACCGATTGCCCGGAAACCATCGGTCAATATGAATGAATTAACAAATGAAGTCAATGATTATAACTCCTCGCTTAGGCAAACAGCCGAATGCGTTTGTAGAACTATATTCACGTTAGTAAAGGAAGGACGCACTCAAGCAGTATATTTGATGTGAGCCAGTATACCTTATCTCGCATATGTTACTCGCTATATGATGTCACGTAAAAAGGATCGTTCACGATCTAGTGCATAGTGATAGCATGAGTAAAGGTGCCAACAGTAAAGCTGCCAGTATCTCGTTAATACTAGAACAATAACGCTGCGTCGCATAACAGCACTCTTACTCATCTCAATCAATACATGCACTTTGTACAATTTACGATACCGGTTATATAATATACAGAAAAGTTTAAGATTTGCCCACAACGCTGGGTTCGGCAGCGTCAACTATACTGGCAAGGTATATAGCACTACAGTTATCACAAGCGCATATCTGACCTGTTAGGGATAATGTAAATGGGACATTCCACTGATACAAGACTATGTTTAGATAGATCAATTATTATTTCGTGGCTCTGTAGGCACTAATTCCTTCAGCATAGGCTAATTTAGAGGGAATGTTTAAATTTTGAGCTTAGACTGGGGCACGGTAACGTCAGTGCGACGTGATATATTGCGCAGTCTTACTGCGTGCGTATTTTGACTACATTTATTCAAAGTACTGTCCTTCAACTTCCTATATAATGGCTTTATGCCCTTAGGACTCAATGTTACCGATTCAATTTTTATTAATAACAGATTACGTACTCCATAAGAGATGCCGCCAAAATATATGAAGTCCTTTATGAGGCCCTATAAGAAGTCCTATACGAAGTTCGAAACTTTCGATGTGGCGTCGTCTTCTATATTTTACTTTTGTGCGTTTTACAGCTTACCAAGTCGCTTCTCGCAATAACGGTATTGCTTTCCGTATTGTCAAGTAGTACTTTACTAATACCATAAAAAGTGTTCTCTTTAGTATTCCTGTGATAAGGTATTCACTACAAACTCATGTTCCAGTTTTGTAGCTCTCGGCCTGCAGGGGTCCCTTCGCCCCTCTTTTACGGAAAAAATAAAGTCAATTATTTAATTTCTCTACGTACAGCCTGGTGACTACGTTCAACTTGAGAGCGGGCTCATTGTTCCATATTTTCTTCTCTTAGGCTCTTCCTTCACAATTCGTGCACGCAGCCGGCATACAGTGGCGCTATTAATCCTTTTTCCAATTAGGCGAGATGTCGAAATCGCGATTGTTCTCTCAACGACTTTGAAGCCTCCGTATGCTTCTCGTGTTACTCGATCGGTCCATAATCTGCCTCGCTGCAACCCGAGCTTCTTTTGGTGTCGCAACATCTAGGAATTTAGGATGCTGCCCAATAGCGGCCGTCTGTCGAACTCCAACGAGATATGCGAACCTAGCTAATTGAGAAGCGTTTTCATAAATGCCCGAAAGTCGGCTCGACATTGACGATATTCACTCAGCAACCTTCAGAGGGCACTCCATAAACAATAGCACGTATGTTTATGACATGCAATTCAAAGACATGCGATCTAAGTAAGTATAACAATGATGACAAGAAATCATGAATGAATTGCCTATCCTGGAGCGGCCATTATGCACGAATTATGTAACTTGTAAGCAAGCCATGGCGTACATGTTTGTATGTGTAATGTCCGCTAGTACGCGGCGCACGACACAGCACTCAGCGTAAATTATCCTGGGTTATATCGCGACGTATGAGACTTGAAGAGGGCGTAATTTAGGATACTTCTGGTATCCTAAATTCTGGTATGGTTCGGCCTATGGTCATGTGCTTCTTGTAAACGCGAAACACGCCACAGAAAGAGCAACAGTGAATCATCGGTCAGCACGTTGGACAACCAAACACATCTATGAAGAAGCGCAAGTATGTAGAAAATTGCACAATATCTTTGGCAGTATGTGTACTCAGACTGCCACCTCTATATATATAGGTGCAAAGTTCGCATAAGTTCCTTTTGCTTCTCTGCAGTGTACGTGCGCAATGTGCTGGAACCGTCTTCGCCAATGTGCGCATTTTGGGGGTAGTTGTCTCAAGATATTGGCGTGTTCTTGAAACAAGAGTACCCGCAAGTCCGAGTACCCGTGTTCCTCTATATCCATTAGAAATCACTGGCGAACCATCTCTCGCATTTGGGGCTGACACTTTAAGCGAATTACCACTAATCAGGTGAGCTTGTTGGCTGGTTGGTTTTGAACATTTGAACAACCACATGACATGTCTTTTACAATTGGTCATTGCCGCGCTGTTTGCCAATACAACTTGATTGGCCACCTCTGCGGTGATTACCATGGGCTTTTCCCACATTCTTCGTTTTTCATCTAGTTTTTTTTTTTTTTTGTTTCGAATTCCTTGAACAACCTCTCAAACATCGACAGCCACAACAACGACCAGATCGGTGCTGCTGCCACCGTTGCAAATGCCGCCACCACTCGAAGACGCTCTCTCTCTCCCAGCCATCGAGTCGGGGGGGGGGGGGGGAGAGGAGGCGAGGCCATCGCGCGGCGACCCGTCATCGGCGCCGGCGGCCCAGAGCGAAGTCAAGAACGGCTCGGGAAGCGGCGGCGCGGTGCAGTAGAAAGGGAGCGGCGGCGCACGACACAGTGGGGGCCAGGAAAGAGAGGGGGGGGGGGCGAGACGGATAATTGACGATCCGACGGCGCGATAAAAGCGGCGACCGCACGCGCGCGCGATCTGGAATTCGCGTCGCCGCCGCTGCGGTGGTAGCAGCGGCAAGGCCCCGCCGCCACTGTGTGACTACTGCGCCCGAGATGTGGAGGGGAAAGCGGGACCCGGTAGGCGCCGGTGGCTCGCAGCCTCCGTAGCAGTGTTGATCGCCTTTCGCCGCCGTGCTCGGTTTGCGGGCGCTGCTCTCGTCCTCCTTTCCTTTCTTCTGAGTGCCGTAACATCACGCGTATTGGTATTTGCGGAATATGGTGGCTTGGCACATCAGACCCTGCGAGTAAGGCCCGATGCACTCATTGGCGTATACATTGAGGAAAGTCTCATCGATCCGATGGCTATTGTAGCGGTAGAAGACATGCCACCACAAAGCGATCGATTCTCACCGATACCAGCTTTCCGACTACCAATTTCTGTATCCGAAAAAAAAAAAGTTATTCGATTCAGTGTTCCTTTCTTTATAACTATTTCATTTTGTTTTACTTGAGCACGTTTTTTCTCTCTCTCTCTCGCTCTCTCTGTTGTCCCGTAACGCTGTAGATTATAGTACTCAAATTACATTTCTGCTTTGGGTAGCTTTCCGTTCACAACATTTGATGTATTCTCTTCCCCTAATTTGCTTCAGTTCACGTACCATCATAGAAAAAAAAAAATAACTCAACCGATCGGGCTTCTTGCGACCACATGCTCGCCGATTCGGCGCGCTCAAATGAGAATGTCTGTTCGGCTACACTTTGTTGTGAGTTATTGCACGTTTTGCAGTTTGCTGCTGAGCACAAGGCCGCAGGTCCGACCTCGGCCGTGGTGGTTGCATTTCAGTGACGATGAAGGGCAACGAGAACGCTCCAGTTTTGGTAAAGAACACCAGGATCACACCGCAACAACATTCCTCATAGTTTGTCGAGCACTTTTTTGGTTGTCAAACACTGCATTGGTTTCTGCTGCCAATGCTTAAGAGGGCCCCGTTCTGTATTTTTTTTTCTTTAAGCGTCAATGCTAGCTACCGCGGGTATTATAGGATACATTAGCATATCATGTTCGAAAAGGCAAGCGCCCTTAGTACCACTCACCGGCAATAACATCTTCATATCCTGCTCCATGAACAAGCTTGAACGCATGCAAACAATTGCCGCATCTCTCTCTCCCTCACTGTTCCATTCTTATTTTTCTTTCACCCATCACACAAGAAACAGCAAAAACCTTTCTTTTCCTTGTTTTAGTCATGAGTCTGTTTCATCTCCTAGCGTATATATTTTTTCTTTACACTGTGAGACCGGTTTTTTCTCCTGCCAGATTACGTGCGCATTTTCGCGGTACCTTCTGCTTCCTTTCTGTCTACTTCAAAGCTCTCGCTGCCCCATTGCAGTGATTTAAAAGGCAACACAGCGCGTCCGGTGCAATGCGGCGCGTGTTGTGCACGCGCTGTTGTGCAAACTACGACCATGGCATGGAGTATTTCTGGAACGCCCATCGCTGCTGCGCCCGCCTGAAGCACCGTGGCGACATCGCTGCTTCATCTTGCATTTTTGCGGAGGGCACACGGTTGCAACGGTACTATTTCTCCTTCCATCCCCATTTCGGCACCACCGAATCGTTTCTCTCTCTCTCTCTCTCTCTCTCTCTCTCTCTCTCTCTCTCTGAAGTGCCTCAATGAATGTGCTCGCGTCACTTGGCGTATGGAAATAAGGGAGAAAAGGCGTACTTCCCCAAGCTCGCAGTGTCACCGGAAAGGAATGAGGTAGTGTTTCATGCAGGAAGTAGTGAGGACGTTTTTATTCAATGACATGCCTGCCGTCACATCTGCATCTTTTCAGAAGCGCTGCTTGATTCCGTTCCGATAATGCCCTGAACGAGCTCCAGACAAGTAGACTGTCATGTGTCATATATGCGTGCATATGCGTGCATGTCAGGTGTCATATGCATGCGTGCTTCTAAGTATAGCGTCCAATCTCAAATGGCAGCGTTCCAAAGGCAGCTTGGTGAGGAA
This sequence comes from Rhipicephalus annulatus, assembly GCA_013436015.1. NCBI lineage: Eukaryota > Metazoa > Arthropoda > Arachnida > Ixodida > Ixodidae > Rhipicephalus > Rhipicephalus annulatus. The sequence goes on along the minus strand of WOVY01014088.1, from coordinate 37,542 downwards.
TGGGGAGCCCACCACTTTATGAACAAGCACATGCATCAGAGGGCAAGTAGTCCATATGATTACCGACTTAATAAAGTGGGGAAGGCTGGCTAGACGACAAGCACGCCGTAGTAACTATAAGGCGGAAGGGCCTTCGCAGCAACAAGAGAACGAGGAGGCAATTATTCCACCAGGTGCAGTCAATAAACAGGAGCTCTCGTAACGTAGCTGCTCCCTCGAACAGTCATATAGCACACGAGGAAACCAACGCAGGTTAAAAAAGAACCAACTGCAATGTTTGAGTAAAACAAAAGAACTAACTCTATATCGAAAGGTATGCCCGTTGGCGAACGAGGTCACGAGAATACCAGATTGCGGCGAAAAGAAAGAGGCTGAACTTGGCAGTCCTTTCGGCACACGAAGCGCTAATAGAACGATATATAGAAGCGAGGTGACTTGAGTGATGTCAGGAGCTACTTGTATGGAAATTCAATGCAAAAGGCTTTTACTGATCTCACAGAACATTTTTTTTTTCTCGCTGAGTTCATCCGACAGTGTGAGTCCTCAGTAGCGTGCCGTTAGAAATCTAGGTTGAAGTAGAGTCTAGTTTAACAAAGAAGATAGCGTAAGGCAGCCATATTTTTGTCACGTTTGCCAAGTACCATATTTACACGTTTGTAAGACGACTCATCTCATCTAAGTCTGAAGTCCGAAGTTAGTGGGTCAACTTGCAATCTAAACCAAAGCTATTATGGCCAGTTACGGCGGAAAAATACAAGAAAGCAGGGACGCTGCTGCGTAGTTACAGCATTACGTATGTTTGCGCTTAGGCTCTGCCTGTAACATGTACCTCCATTTCAGGTGTATAACACGTACTCTCAGACACTATTTATCCAAAACTTTGTAAAAAAAAAAAATAACTACGTGTTTTCGCAAAGCTAGCTTTCCTATGTAGCTCTAAAGCACTGCCGTGAAGCCACCTTGGTTCATCAAAATTTGCGTATTATGTTTTTTTGCTTACAAAACACGACTAGGGAATGGTCAATAATACAGTCCCGTATAAAATGTTCCAGCAATACATTTTACGAGAACGGAAAAGAGAAATGTGTGACAAGGACGCGTGCTGACTCCAACTGTAGTGTTACAGTTGTCAAGTTGTCATGTACTTCTCTCTCCTGTCATGTCTTGATGGCACAGAAAGTGTTCACACTAGAAGCCCACGTCTTCGCATCAGAAACGAAAATGCTGACGACACACTTCAAGCCCAGCAGAGCCGGGACATGTAAGTTCATGAAGAGGGGAAAACGTGAGCACCTGTAGGCCATCCAGTGGCTACGTTTCGTATATAAAGCGCACTCGTGTGTGTGAAGGGGGGAATGGGGAGAGGGGAGACGATTTTTATAGTGTTCTCTGACATGTTAGTATAACCACATTCGCGTATATACATAAGGTAACCATCAATCTTACTTTTCGTAATGTGTGCACGCAGAGAGAGAGGGGAGGGGGGCATTTGAGTGAATGGTAGGAATGTTAACCGGAATTGAAACGTCTGCTCCGCTAACCTACGATTGGGGCAAGCGGATGGGGAGATGAAAAGAGAAGTAAACAGAAGGAGATGTCCTACTCACACACAGACACACATTAGAGCATTGATGAGGGTAGGAACGGAAGCATTGTGGTATGCCCCAATGGGCCACTACTCCACAAAAAATGGTAAATAGAGCCTTGATAGACTTGCTGTACGATGACAGCTCGCGTCCACATTTTGAAACTTTTCCGACAGGTGCCTGTACTCAAGACGGGCCAACACAGCCGCTATACCGACAGCATGCACGCGATGTAGCGAGAAAAGAAACCGACCCGTGTTCGGTAGTTTCGTCACTGCCGCATTGATTTCAAGCTGCACTGTCACCCATACTAATTCGCAAGGCAAAATACTTCATAATTCATACAAGCGACAATTTCATCGGATTATATTGGGCTTCATGTCAACGGTTTCTCGATTGCACAACCATTCCCCCGGCATAAATTAAGACGACAAGTTCGTGCTCTAAGAAGCGGCAAAGTTTCTTGCATGCATGCAAGAAAATTATGCTAGGCTCAGAATGATATTTGCTGCAAAATTCCTATCACCTTCATTAGTGGCGCTGTGCCAGCAACATTGTGTAGCCGTACCTAATTGCGTTGCATCTGATACCGCTTACAAGCGGCCTCCACAGAGAGACGCCGACAGCAGAACTCGGGCCACGCTGCGAAATTTGGTGACCCAGCGTGGGCGGGAGCCCACGACGCGAGAGCCGAAGCACAGATGGCCGCGGCAGGCAAGCGGACCCTATCGCCTAATCCCCGGCGCCCGAGCCACGCGCCCCAACTTCGCAGCGTGCCCAGAACCGACCACCGGCCGGGAGCAGCAGCAGCAAAGCCGCGCGAAAAGCGGAGCGAACTCCCTTTTCTCGTTTGTCTTCTCAGCAGTGGCAGCAGCAGAAGCAACGGCAACGGGCCGCGCAGCAACCCCGCTGTTTGTGGCCGCAGCGCGCAGCGCTAACCCGATTACGTCCTCCACGTCGTCGTCTCGGGCGCTGCGAGCCCGAGTCCCGCTCGAGCACGCCTCCCTCTTATTCTCCCCCACTCGTTTTTCGCCTTCGCTGCCGACGACAACAGCAGCGGCCGCTCCTCCCCATCCCGCACTGCGCGTATATCCAGCTGGAAGGGGAGAAGGCGAGCAATGCTCGACACGTTCCTTCTCCTGTCTCGGCTGAACGACGTCCTCGCTCGCACTAGGAGCCGCTTTTCTTCATCTGCGTTTTTTTTTCTTGTCTTTCTTTTTCCTGCCTTTCCATGCGCTGTTCGCAAGAACAGTCGAGTTACGTGCAGTGCTCGTAGTAACACAGCTGCGCCACAATAGTCGCGGAACTCGCGCTCCGCTGTACGCAGCCGTAGGGGATTTTCCGGAGAGGCGTCGTCGTCGTAACAGTCGAGTGTCGCGCTTTGCGTCCGCGTGCCTTATTGCACTTAGCGGTACTTAGCATTCCCCCAGGAGCAACATGACCGCCGTACGGCACCCATAAGCTGAATCTTCGTTAGCTGTGTACCTTAGCGCCACAAAGGCTATCCTCGTCAAATCTTTTGATTTGATATGTTTGAGATCTTGGTACTTGGATAACGAAAGTATGCCTTTGCACATCGCCGTGCTTATTTGAAAAATCCAAACTGTTTCCGTGCTTATTTGAAAAATCCAAATTGAGGTACGCAAACCACATATAAGTATTCATGTAACTAGAATCTGTACAAGATTTGTGCCCGCAAATACAATCAGCCCTCCCGTACCCTGTCTCGTTCACACGGCTTTGGTTTGCGTTGCACAGAACTATGCACCGAGCATCGAGTACTGGCCGGGCGGTTTCTTATCACAGGTCTTCTGAGAAAAAGGAAGAGGAGGTGGGAGATGGAGGCACAAGGAATATATATATCGTATTCCGGTGTCGCGCCAAAGCGGCGCGTTCGCCTCGCTTACGTCATTAGTCTTCTCGCATCGACGCTTGGAATCGGCAGCACAGAGGCTCCGGGGCCCCCGTTGGCGCGGCGGCCGCCCCATTTCACGCGTGCGCCGTCTAATGAGGGCCCGTTTCGAGCATCGGCTCACGCAGGCGACTACGCGCTTCGAGCTGAACTGTATTCGCGTGGGAAAACTATAGCTAGAAGCGGCCTGTCTTTAAATGTCAGGAAGCCACGCTCCCGGCATTGCCGTCTCAGAGACGCGAATGGTTCTAATCACGTAGGGTGTGAACGTTGGGAAATTTCCTAACTTACGAAACGAGCTTGACGAAGCATGCAGCTACCAAAGACAGAAAAAAAAAACAGTTGAGGACAGAATATAGTATTGGTGCGGCCTTGCATTTGTTTTTGATTCGTTGGTCGACATTTTCGATTTACCTGAACCGTGATCACGACCTTGTGAAGCCTCTATGGGCCTGTTACAAAAATAGGCAGTTAAAAAGATACTAATCGACATCGCATGCATGCTGCAGTGTAGCTAGAACAGGGCACAGGAGGATGTTTTCACGGTTGTTCTACTTCGGGAAGCGTTCTCTGCTGGCAAAGCCCTATGTAGATTATAGTTCGGAGGGTGTTCTCTAGCTATTCTTCTCTCATCGCTTGCAAATACAGAAAGGTCTCCACCGTACGTTTTCCATTACGTTACGTACCAGGTAGCCCATGCAAGAAGACGCATAGAGAAAGTCTTTGGCAGTTCGTGAAGATTTGCTAACTGAATGCTGAGTTTCTTCAGCAAGCATCCAGAGTGGGCGCACGTATCGCAGTGGAAGGGCTGCCTCAATACTGCCATCGATGTCACCGGCTCAATCCCGGATGTGTCGGCTGCATTTCTCTGTGGGTGAAATCTTAGAACAGTAGAGTGCCTACTATAGATTTGGGTGTACGTGGGAACTCCGTGTCAAATTTTTATTTGTATAATAATGTGTACTAAACCGTGCGTGTGGAGTATGAATTCCCTTTCTAAAAAACGAAACCGACCTCTCCCCTAGCGACCTAGAGACCAGTATAGGTGGCATCACAAAATCGGTAGCAAGCTTTGCCTCCGTCGGATGGCTGAAGTGAAGGGCGTCGGCGTCCGTTAAGCTGCGTTTAAATCGTGACAGTGATGTACTGTTAATTCATACAAGCGTGGACTCTGTACGTTTTCTTCTGAGAAAACGCTGTGAAGACATTTCTGACAGAAAATTAGCTAAATTTTGCTGAAATACTTCTCTATTTTGCTCCCTTCATCATCACTCGGTTTTATGGAATGTAACCTTCTTGCGCCGCAACTATTGCCGTTTCGATTTCGGCGATTTTTGTTCATTATGTCTATCTGCATAACACTGTGGGCCTCGGCTGTGCTTCCCATTCTTATATGCACCCATTCCGTCGTCCTAACTGACCATCATTTAGCTACGCATGGCATACGTAACTTTCCCATGTTCACTTTTCCCATGTAATCTCAACCAGATACTCCGTTTCTTTTTTTTAATTAACTATGTTCTCTTTATGCGCGATATTTTTTCTCTTATCAAGATTTCTTTCGTGCCCTCATTATTTAACTCTTCGTGAGGTGTAAAAATAGATTAGTTGTGCGTGGCCCACAATGGCGGGTTCATGGCTCCTCGAGTTTTTTTCAGCAGATATCCCAAGTTTTAAAGCTTTAGTGTGAGTGTTGTACGCTCGTCAGTCTGTTCGATCAGCTCAGATTGCTTTGAAAATTAGCCGTGATAATATTAAAAACAACCTCAACCGGTAGGCACTCGTGCGAAAAGTTAACGTAAAGCAATGGTGATGTTGCTTTTGGTTGATACAGCACCTGTACTATGTTTTAAATGCAAAGCATTTCTTGGCGAACTTCAGCTACATTAAGCGTATCTGTCTATCTATCTATCTATCTATCTATCTATCTATATATCTATCTATCTATCTATCTATCTAGCCGCCTACGACATTTTAGCTCTCGATCCTGGCCGTTTGAAAAAAATTCCGCCATATCCACGAAGTGAATGATGATGAGTAGGCGAAGCTCCGGAGGTAAACCTTGTAAACCATGAATCCTCTGTACATTTTGCCCACTCGATTTTATTACATCGCTCCCCCTAGCGTACGTCGCCGCACTAAATCGAACGATTGCCTTCAACCAATGACACGCGCCATATGTGACATCATTCCTATTTTATAAGATCTCGAGTCTTTCATCAACTACAAGTACCGCTTTCTAGTTTATAACATCTTGCATCTTTTCATCATCAGCTACAAGTACCACCATCTAGTAAACACTACAAAAACTAAACGAGAAGTGGCTACATACAGGAGACGGTACCGCCATCTAGTGAACACTGCAAGAACTAAACTAGAGGTGGCTACATACAGGGGACGGTACCGCCATCTAGTGAACACTGCAAGAACTAAACTAGAGGTGGCTACATACAGGCTACAGGGGACGCACAGCCCCCGCCCTAAGGAGCTTCGCCCCTAAAATGCTATTGATACCAAACTTGGTATGATATAACATGACTGTACGACGAATGTAACTGAGCAGTCTTAACATGAAAATCATGGCAAGTATGTCATAAATGTCACAATTTACATGTCATGGTATTGCTGCTCTTGCGGTGGCTTCGCTCACATGATTTGTTGCAAAATTGATATGGTATGACATGACTACATGGCGAACACAAGGGACAGACCTTAACATAAAAATCATGACATGCGTGTCATGTAACAACATGACTACATGCCTTGTCATGATGCGCTCGCGGCTGTTTCGCTAGCTTCTCATGCAACGTTCATTTTTCCTGCATACTGCCAGAGAATGGAATGCCCTTCCATCCGATATCGCCCTCATCACCGACATTGCTCAATTCAAAGCTGCCATTGAAGACCATCTTTCGAGTCATGAAACCTAACCTGACCCGCCAGTTTTTTTTTTTTTTTTTGTTCGCCCACCCCTCATGTAATGTCCCATGTGGGACCTTTGAGGTATTATGAATAAATAAATGAATAAACCAAATTCGTTATCACGGGACGTGAATTAATGACGAAGGTATGTGACTGGTGCAAACATGATAGTCACGAGCTGCGTGTCATGGAAAAGCACGACTACATGCTACGCTTATGATGCACTCGCGGCCGTTTCGCTAGCTTCACATGTACCTAATTTGGTAGTACGCGACGTGAATGGACGAGATAGGTAAATGACACGTCGAAACATGATGATCACGACATGCGTGTCATGTAACATCATGACTATGTCCCACACTCATGATGCACTCGCCGCCGTTTCGCTACCTTTACATAGGTCAAAATTCAGTATTATGTCACGTGAATGGATGACGAAGGTATGTCACAGGTGCAAACATGATAATCATGAGATGCGTGTCATGTAAGAACATCAATACGCTTCTTGCAGCATGTGAAGTCCCTCATGTGATACAAAGGAAGAATAAAGTACTCCAATCGCTGTTGCTTCTTTCAAGCACATCCATAAACCTCATCGCTGTTTAGAAACACAGGTGATGGATGGCTTCCGGTTCTGTGTGCCGGCGTAACCTAGCCGTCGTGGTGAGGAACAGTATCCTTAACGAGTAGCCAGCTCATTTTCAAAAGTTTTCTTCTTCTGCCTGGTCAAACATTTCAAATACACTTTCTTTCAAGCTAGATACAACATTGTAAGAGACAGTCATTAACTTTAATCACCTCCTTTTTTTTTCTGAAAGCAGGGAAAATGTCTGTCCTTACTTTAGCACAACTTAAAACACAAGATTTTTGCTTCGGTGTAAAGGATTTCTGCTTCGGTGTAAGGAATAAATGAAGTCACCGGAAGTTTTTTGGGTAAACACGTGCTGCTGCTAGTATAGTTGAAACCAACCGAAAAGGCGAATGGTGTTTTTTTTTCTTTTTTCGTACATCTTTCTCTTTGAGCACTCGTTTGTTTCTTGCTTGCGTTTCGTGAGACACCCACCCTCCATTTTTTTCCCGAGCGTACGCACCCCGTGGCCCTCACGCAATAATGGTTCCGAGCTTCGATCGCGCCGTGCCGAGCTCCACTTCCTTCACGCCGAACCCCGATTTCGGCGGCGATAGCTGCTCGTCGGCGTGGCCCGTTATAAACAGAGGCGACCTTCGGAAGCTCCGTGGGCGGAAGCGGCCAGCGCTCGCCATTGTGTCAGACGGGCGAGTAGCGGCGTGTGAAAGGAGGGGCAGCTACGCGTGGGTCGTCGCAGCCGCCGCCGACGTGTGCATGGAGCCCGTCTAGCCGAAGTCCGCCCCCGCGCACGATTTCCCTCCTGATGCGACGCCCCTTTCTGCCCAAGCGGATTCCGGCACGACGGGGCAGGTCGTCGCCTTTTGCCCGATGGAGAGCGATTTGAAAATGCCACAGAAGCAGGCTACATGCGTGGGTTAGTGTAATCTGCCAACGTGGCTCCTTGTTTTTATCCGAACACAACTTCGTGATTTAAAAAAAAAAGAAATATACCTTAAAAACCATATTTGAAAGCTTTCGAACCACCGCCAAACAACAAGTCTCGTTTAGGGAAAAATTGACTGGAGACCTACTGGTGGTATCAGCATCAGTATGAGTTTATTTTTCAACACCAACATAATAGTGCACAGGGATGTTTTGGGCAGCGGACAAAAATCCAGGTCGTGACTACTTTGACAAGCGCACTATAGGGGTTAGACCCGGTACGAGAGGCGTAGGTGGTGCCCATAACGCCTCAAAGTAAGTTCTTAAGTGATTGTCTGGTTGTCCATACATATATACCCAGATATTCATGCTCACGAACGCACATCAGCAGGTGACGTCAACATGACCACCCAGGATGCGGTGTGAATGGAGGCACCACCGTGTTTTCACATTGTACTGTTTACATCTCGCTTGGGCATACCGTCGTAATAGTGTGAATAGTCTCTGTAGAATTACGTGAGTTGTTGTGGGAATCATTTTTTTAAAGTTTCTTGGGATTTTTTCTTTTGGCATGGTGGCCTCTTTCGCAGTGACAGCACCGTTCCTGCCCTCCATCTTCACCTTCCCTCAATTTTTGTTTGTGTGTGTGTGTGTTCTTTCACTCCTGCTCTTCTTTTTTCAGCTTTCTTTTGCAATTCCTCTCGCGTTAGTGTACAAGGCAGCACAGAAGATGTCATTCCGGTCAACCTGTCAGTCACTATTATCCGTCTTTTTTCTCTCTCTTGGCTTGTTAGACTCCACTAATTACGTTTAGGATTAGTGGTCCTCGATGCACGTCATCTTTACTAAGCCACTCTCCTCGCAATGAATTACAATAACAAGAACTTGTTCGAAGAGAACTTTACAACCTACAACCTCATAAGAGGTTGCAACTATATAATTTTTCCTCGATTTACCGTCGTGAGTCGACGAAAATTTTCTAAATGATTTTCATAGAAAAGAGCACATTAGGATGACTCAGAATAGAAGATAGAGGGAAAGGACGTGCACGCTGTTGCGAAGCCACCTCCGAAATCCCACCGCTGACCTCCACTGTTGCGAAAGACGGCGACGCCAACACGGTCCCGAAGGCGCCACTGCTTTCAACTCCGCCGGGAAGGTCACCAGCCGTTTGGTAGCGTATTTTTCTCAGCTCGCGACTGCTTCTGCGAAGAGCTGATAAGACGAGCGGACGAGACGACGGTGAGTTAAACAAGGTTTATGTACAGCATATATACAGAGGCGTTACAATTTCGGCACTGGGGCCGACAGAGACTCGAAGAGCCGAGCTCTCCTCTCTAACACATAGGTCAGCTTTTCGCCTAAGACCGCCGACTCACACACATGTCGGCTCTCCGACACGGGGACTCCTCTCTCATAGGACCGCCGATCGCGACGCCCCGCAGGGCTTCTTTTATAGGCACCGGGTCGAACCAAAATGTCCAATTAGAAGCGCCGCTGGTCGTCAGGGCACATTCCTCCAATGGGGTCGCCGCTGGGCCGCGTCCCTCTTTCTCATCGAATCTGGAGAGGCTTCGCTGCAGGTGGCTGCACCCAAGGACGAGTGACGTCGCAAGGCATTGCGTCAGACCCGCCAGACAGGAAGACGCCCGTTGTTTACTCGACGGGGCTCGCTGTCACGTGCGCTGCTGACTCACTGCACGTGGACGCCAGAGAGGCGCCGCGCGTGTTTACGCCGTTGAGTTGTTCGCGTCAGGCGAACTGCGGGCTGGCCTTGACCCAGATTGCCGTTTTCAGAGGCACGGACGTTTTCTGAGGACTCGCTGGCATAACAGCACCCCCGCCGCCAGACAATGCGCCGAAAAGACGAGCTGCTTCCACGGGGCTCGGATGACAGGCGCGCTCGTTCGCCAGGTCCCTCCAGGTTCGCCTCCAGGGCCATGGGAAGAATGCAGCTCCAGACCGTTCCGGGAACACATCCCATTCTTGACGACGGATCCCAGCTCCACTGGCTTGTCGCCACAACTTGCTGGCCAACTTCGCTCGTCTCTTCTGACCATCTTCGGTTTCAGCACTTGTCGATGGTTCTGCAACTTGCTAAGAACGGTTCGACAACAAACAACACACGACACAAGCAAGTTCCCTCGGTCACCCGACAGAACACCAGACAAAGTATAGTACAACATATACCTATCTACGTGTCTATCGGAATTTTGTTCCCTCTACATCAAGAGGCACATGTGGGACACTTAAAGTAAGAACTTGAATTTTTCACAATTACAACAACGCAACGAATTAGAATACCACATAAAGTTGGCCCCTTGAGATCACTCTGAACTAGAGCGCTCAGCTCAGGTCGTGATGAGGTCAAAATTTTTCCCCGAGTCGCCAGCGAGAAACCGAAAGGTTGAAAAGGTACTAGCTAGAACGCACTACTCAATGCACCTGCATTAGCGTTTAGCTTTCCTTTTTTTAGATAGCGAACGTCAAAGTTGCGCTGTGGAGCAACATGCTCCATCTCAGTAACCGGCCACTTTTAGGCGACGATACCTATGCGGTACCAAGAGCGGCTCACACTTGCGACGTTGCACAGGAAAACAACGATACGGCTTGCTACGGATTGACTCCTCACCGCTTAGCTCGATATTGTGTTCGATCACCCTCATGTTTCCGGGGCGGTCCGAAAACACGTCTTCAAACTCGGAAACAATCCTTCTCAGGTCCTCCTTCCGGACTTCACTTAACCTAGGCTCTAGGTTTATCTGCTCCCAGATTACGTTCGGTCCCCCTTCGATTACCTCACTAGAACTCAAAACTTCCGCTCCCTCTTCCTCTGACGCACTTAAAAGTAAATTTACGACTGCTTTCAAGTTACTGTGATAAATTTTGTTCGGCCGCCTTCCTAATTTCACTTCATAATTCGTATCGGGAAGCTTCGATATTACATTGGCAGGCCCTTCCCAATCAACCTCAAGCTTGTTCCTTTTGGACGGCTGCAGCAGCATTACCTGATTATCAACTTCAAAAGCACGCTTCTTCACCGATTTCTCGTAGTGCTCCTTCGACAGCACTTGTGCCGCGTTTTTGTGGCTTTCCACTAGCGCTTCAATCGAGAGGTCCTCACGCTGCTCTCGAATGAGCGTCTCTCGATCAACTCTCGGCAGCTCGCTCCAACTTTCCGCTACAGGCGAGAGCGTTGCAGCCCTCTCGCTCTGATTCAATGGCGCCACGTCGTCTCCCCCGACGCATACCGCGCCGGCCGCTTCCGCGACGGGCCGCTCGCAAGACTGCTCACATGACTCATGCGGAAAATTTCCCTTCTGGGGTTCCGTCGACCCGCCGACAAGGTCGCTTGAGAGTTCACCGCATTGAACAAGGTCAAGCTTCCGCGCTTGCGATCGCGTGAGGGCCATGCACGCTAAGTTGGGGAAGAACGATTTGCCCTGCTGTTTGAGAAGCTGCTCCGAGTTGTTGGAGAAAAGATATGGAAAACGATCACTTAGCGCGGCAGACACAGCCGCTTCGGTGCGAAGCTTACCGAATGGGCCTTCAATGACAACCGTGGCGATTGGTAAGGAAACACTCTGCTCCTCGGCGACTTGCCTGGTCCACGCGCATTCTCCTGTAAAGTCATCCAGAGACACCAATGAAGGATGGACAACGTCCATGGTTGCCGCTGAGTCTCTAAGTGCTCGGCACGTTTTCTCATTCACCCTAATTTCTTGGAGATACGGCTCCAACAACCGCATGTTTTTTTCTGATTCTCGGATTGTTGCGAAGGCAAACTTTTCCTGACAGTTTCTCGCGATGTGCCCTTCCTTTTTGCAGTTGTAGCAGATTAGCGGCTTCCGTTTGTTTTCTGATTCAAATGCCTGTGTGGTAGAAACCTCACTCGATTTCTCCGCTTCTGTTTGCCCTTCCCCTACACTGTCCTTCGTAAGAGACGGGTCCTTCTTGAAATTACGGTGCGGAGCGGGTTTCCGTTGATCCGGTTTCTTTGAAAAGCCCTCTTTTCTCTCATCCCTTTCAACGCGCACTGCCCTGCTGTGCAACTTTCGGCGAGTATAATACTCCTCAGCTAACTCTGCTGCTTTGTTTAGCTGTACTTCCCCAAGTCTGTCCTGCAGCCAAAGTCTGACATTATCCTCGATGCAGCGGTAGAATTGCTCCAATGCAATGCATTCCACCACTTTATCGCGGTCGTCATAAACACCTTCGCCCTTGAGCCATTCAATCAAATCGGCTTTAAGACGAAACGCGAAGTCAACGTGTGACTCATTCCCCTTTTCAGCATACCGGAACCTTTGCCTGAAAGCCTCGGGTGATAACTTATAACGTCTTAAGAGCACTTCTTTAACCTCGTCATGGCTCTCAAACGCTTCTCTCGACAAGCAAGTTATCGCGTCGGACACTTCGCCGGGAAGAAGAGCTAACAGGTTCCGCGCCCAAAGAGACCGCTCCAAAGCGTTTCGCTCACACACGTGTTCAAACTTGACGAGATACTTCGCCATGTTCTCGCCTACTACGAACGGTGGCAGTTGGTCACGAATTCTAAAACCGCTGATCTGAATCGTCGGAGAAGCTACGCTAGGCGCCTGCGAACACTGTAGGATTGCCAATTCTAGTCGTTTCATCTCAAGGCGCTCCTGTCTCTCGGCCTCCTCGCGCTCGCGACGTTCGCGCCTTTCAGCTTCTTCGCGAGCTTCGCGCCTTTCAGCTTCTTCACGTTCGCGAGCTTCGCGCCTTCCAGCCTCCTCACGTTCGCGAGCTCCTACTTCTCGCCTTTCAGCCTCCTCACGGCGTGCTTTAATATCCACCTAGGCCTCATCGACTTCCTCAGCCGACACTCCCTCATCCTTCATGATCTCAAGGATCGCTTGCTTTCGTTTCGCACGGCCCAAAGTAATGCCGAGTTCCTCACAAATTTCGACGAGTTCCTTCACTTTAAGGTTCTCCATCGTTCACACTAGCCTCTTGCTGTTTGCCCCTGTTAACAATTTACTTGCCGTACCCACTATAAGTCAACTAGCAAGACGCGCAAGCAATTTTTCACACTCCCGTGTTTACCCCCTCCGCATTAACTTCGGTTTCAAAGCACTACGACTTTGCTTGAAACGATCAAAGCTCACTTCAATGCTTCACACAGCCCTTCTCTAAACTACTACAACCTGAGCTAGAGTAATCTGGTGAACTGAGGGGAAAACATCAGGCACTCACCGCATCGACGTCGCTGACGCCGGCCGATCCCGCAGCTGCCAACCACTGTTGCGAAGCCACCTCCGAAATCCCACCGCTGACCTCCACTGTTGCGAAAGACGACGACGCCAACACGGTCCCGAAGGCGCCACTGCTTTCAACTCCGCCGGGAAGGTCACCAGCCGTTTGGTAGCGTATTTTTCTCAGCTCGCGACTGCTTCTGCGCAGAGCTGATAAGACGAGCGGACGAGACGACGGTGAGTTAAACAAGGTTTATGTACAGCATATATACAGAGGCGTTACAATTTCGGCACTGGGGCCGACAGAGACTCGAAGAGCCGAGCTCTCCTCTCTAACACATAGGTCAGCTTTTCGCCTAAGACCGCCGACTCACACATATGTCGGCTCTCCGACACGGGGACTCCTCTCTCATAGGACCGCCGATCGCGACGCCCCGCAGGGCTTCTTTTATAGGCACCGGGTCGAACCAAAATGTCCAATTAGAAGCGCCGCTGGTCGTCAGGGCACACTCCTCCAATGGGGTCGCCGCTGGGCCGCGTCCCTCTTTCTCATCGAATCTGGAGAGGCTTCGCTGCAGGTGGCTGCACCCAAGGACGAGTGACGTCGCAAGGCATTGCGTCAGACCCGCCAGACAGGAAGACGCCCGTTGTTTACTCGACGGGGCTCGCTGTCACGTGCGCTGCTGACTCACTGCACGTGGACGCCAGAGAGGCGCCGCGCGTGTTTACGCCGTTGAGTTGTTCGCGTCAGGCGGACTGCGGGCTGGCCTTGACCCAGATTGCCGTTTTCAGAGGCACGGACGTTTTCTGAGGACTCGCTGGCATAACAACGCCCGCTTTCCTGCCGCTATGGGGCGTAAACACAAGGGCTCCTCAGCACTAGCCTAAATAGCTGCAGAAAACGGTTAGAGGCGCTACCATCGTCTCCTAATCATTGCTTCGCCCTCGCAGTGGACGCAGCTGCCCAGTATCGCAACCTCATTAGACCTGCGAATCACTGATATCTGATCTTCCAAAGAACCATTCACTTATTTCGGAACAAGGCAGAGATATTGTTCTGACCTGAAACAATGCGTCTACTTTTTTTTTCATACCGGCGAAAAAAAACGAATACAAACAGTTGGAGAAACTGGTTGGCGTTTCAATGGTCAATTTCACCACGGCAGTAACACGTGACTAACGCGAATCGACGGCAGAGTTTGTTGCAGATAGCTTCTATGTTGCATGAATATTGCATGGGAACTTTTTTTTTTCACTTATGATTCGGCAGCTATTCTATTCAGCCCCGCGATAGCTTAAACCTCAAGTATTTATAGCCACTTGCAGTTGCGGAGCGCGCGACGGTACAATTTGGGTGTTCTTGTGTGCCGTTAGCAGTGTGAGGCTTGATCTTCAGTCACAATGACACACGCAGCCAAGCGCAGCCATCACCACGCCTAAAAAAACGATCAAGCTCGAAGTCTCACTGACATTGCCTTCTGCGCGCGATTTTCGGATATAGCATCGTCGTTAAACCATATAGTCTGACGGACACTTCCTTAAACGAACACGCAGGCTCAGACGAAGGTGCACATACGTGGCACAGCAGCTCGTGGAAAGCGTCAAGAAGAGCATGTAAAAGAAAAACGCTCTCTGCCGAGACCGCGGCAAACTCGCGCTGCAGGGATCTCCCCGCCCTGTTCTCCGCAGGCTGCAGATCGGCGCAATACCGCGAGTCGCCCGCATAAACACACCCGCAGTCCGTGCGTGCATATGCGGCGTATGCGCACGGCGAAGCCCGACGCTCGAGCCGGCGAAAAAATGAAAATGAGTGAGGGTCTGGCGTGCATAACGCGCCAGCGGCAATGCTTTAGTGCGCCGTATATAAAGCAGCCTGCAGTGGCAGCTGCGTCGACCGCACCCCCCGCTGCGGGCGAGCTGCGTGGTAAGGAAATGAAAGAGGGGAGCCATTTCTCGCGAGGTTTTTTTTTTCCCTCTCCCGAGGGGTTCCTCCCGACGGGAACCGCGGATCGCCGCGGTCGGTCTCATGACGCGGCAGGTTGGACGCGCTCTGCGTATAATGTATGCGCGCGGGGCGCCGTGCCGCCGCTTGTAATCGCGGAGTCACCCCGACGGGGAACGCCGGAAGCGCCGAGCGTGCGGTCGCTCCCTTCGAGAACGAATCTCGCCGACGGAATGTAGATCGCCGTCGCGGCGAAATAAACTGCGCGACTATTTTGTGAAACGTGAGACTGGCTTCGCTTCGGAGCATGCCAGGAAATGCGAGCTCACGCATTCATGAGGTTTTCGGGGTCCTCGGCTTCACGCTCGCCACCTTGCGGTCGCGCTTCTGGTGAACGCCGGACCGTTCTCTCAATTGGAAAGTCCCTTATTTTTCTTACACTCCGTGAGAAAAAAAAAAGTTCACAACTAGTACCACGTCCTCCAACATGTTTTCCATACTTGCGCATGTCTGAACCACCAGGTTCTAGCCGTTTTACGCAGTGAAATGACGCCAAAGTACAATATTTGTCTACCGAGAGATAATAATAAGAACTCGTTCCACCCTCTCCGAACTGATGAAGACGTGAAATGCTCGCGCCTGAAACAATTCAGCTAAATTGCTTGGTTAACGCTGTACGCTTACATCGAAATATTAGATCGATGTTGTATAGCAGGTATCGGCAACTTCTGCGGCAGTGGGCTAAGTTTGTACTAAGGCGGTACAGCGGCGCCGGAGTTTCCTTGTTGTACACAAGAAACTCTTCCGCAGGCCCGAGGAACACGAGCAATATGAGCACATGTTGTTACAATGACCACATATATATGAGCACATACATATCAGCACATATTGTTAAACAGCGTGTTAGTGCATGTTCGTCAGCGTCACATGTACGCACTTATACATGCTAACGTTTTATACAAAAGTGTTTTGCAAACATTGGGCCTCCATATCACTAATAGCTTTTATTTGCAATTAAACGAATAATTTCAGTCATTTCCGCGAGATTTCCTTATTTTTCGTACATTTTATCGATAAATCGGGTTCAAGCAGGACTTCCTGCTTCTTTCTAAGCAACAGAAGCTGGACTGACATTTCATTCGTATCTGGGCACTTCTCTGCTCGCTCGTTGTTATTATTCGCTCTGAGGAAAATTCATCACTGGAACGCTTATGAAAATATGGACCGTCCCAAGTCTCAATGTTACGCGCTGCTGCACACCTACGTCGACTGCCTCTAAAGAGTAGCACGTTCAGTAAGCGCGCCTTAGACGTTCGGTCTCCACATCCCAGACAACATGCGTGGACCAATTTGAGGTGCTCCTGCTCCAGCCCGTAACGCCTTCATTAGGAATCCGAAAACAACTCGCAGACGGGCAGGTCCTTAGAACATACCCGCGCCCTCAGAGCAACGTACGCCGTTCCCACGATTCCGCGCCGGCGCCAAGCCGATCGCGGAGCTAAGGTGCGGCGAGCGGCAGCTGCATGCTGCACATACTTTCGTTTAGTAAATGTGTGCAGTGTTAAAGAACTTGCGGGTACGCTGTAGTGGCCACCACCCCGAGCAAAGCCGGCTTCTGCGATGGATCCAGAAGGGTTTGTTCTGAGCTACGCGAGGAAAATAAGCATGGCGCTAAAAAGATGCAGACAAAGTTTCACGTCGCCGTCGTCTATTCAGCGCCATGCCTATATTCGTTCAATATCGCATTGAGTGTACTGGATGTTTTTAAAGCTCCACTCATCCGCCGCCACATGCTGCGTGTCACTTCCACGTCAGGTTTCCCATAGCGCTTTATGTTTCTTTTCTGACGCCCTCTGCAGCGTTTGACAATGCCACAGAAGATTAGTTTTCTTGTCCAAACATCAGCAGTCGCAGCACGCATGACTGAAACTTCAGTCGTTCTGGTGCTCCCATTCCCAAGGTTCAGAAAGTGAACCCTGTTTTTTTTTCTCAATTTTGGGAAAGGGGATGAGGGAGGAGGCAGGGCTCATGCTTGCCACTTTCGAGCCACGAGATAGGGCCCGGTGACAGATCTTGTCTATTGTGGGACGTCCTTGGAACTCCCAAAAATCGCAGGTCTCACGCCATCAAGACGAACCCAACAGCGCGCACCGTCTCCGCTAATTGGCGCGAGCCGGTGCTTGTCTAACTTCGCCAACGCTGCACCGTACTGGCGCGCGCAAACGAGTCCCAAGAACGGGGATCCTTGGCGATGGATGCCGCGCTCCCGTCACCCCGCCGTCGGCAGCGGTCCGGTCTTCTCGAAGCGGCGACGGCCCTCGGGGACGAAGAGCAGGTTTGCTTGCCGCGAATCGATAGCGTCCCTCTCGCTCCGAAGAAGCCCCGCGGGGGCTGGTGCCCACTCGTCGCCGCCGCGATAGCAGGCCGGCTGCCGCGTCGGGCCCTCAGGTCACGCCGCTCTCCGGGGCTGCTGCCAGAGTCGCTGCGGCTATCATTCATCACGACGGCGGAGCGCCCGAGAGTGGGAGGAGGTGGAGTGGTCGGGTGGAGAGGGAGGGGATCGCATCACCGCCGCCACCGCGGTTACCGCCGTGCCAGTGGGGCGAGTGACAACGAACGCTCCCACGGTGTGCGCGGCCGAGAATGCGTGTCTCCCCGCTTCGCTCGTCGTCGCTACTGCACCCACCAACTCCTACCATGCCCTTTGTTTGAGTGAAAGGAAGAAACAAAAATGAAGAGAAGCACAGTGACGCGAACGAGATGAAGCAATGAATGTATACACCGCCTTGGAAGGGCACGCTTGTTAGTGGTCGCGGAAGGTACGGTCCAGCACAATGGGGAGACGTCGCAGCGGCGACAAGATGACGATCGGCGACGCAGCAATGAGAGATGCTGGCCACGTACGTGACGCTCTCGAGAAAATTCGCCTGCCGACCTGAATATTAATTGGCCGGACAAGGGGTTCGTCGAACCACGTGGTCTCCCTTACTGGCATACCACTTGTCACGTCTCTCTTGGGTTAGTGGTTAATTTCACTCTCACAATAAATGTATTTGCTTCGATTGAAGCGATTGCGCAGCTTGACCCAGTAGCGACTGCTTCACATATAGCAGTTGCTTGAGAACTTAACGGAACACCGAGTTTCGAATGTCGCATCGGAATATCTAAGCTAGATCGCGCAGGCATGAACAATAAGGCTATAGTATGTTTAGTTTTTTTTTTGTTTTTTTGCTATTTGCAGCGTGAAACAAACTTATGGTTCCTCGTCCAGTGTGCTCTGAAGCTTCTCCTTGACCAGTGCGCCATTAGAACAACAGAGTTCTTGCCAATAAAAATATAACGCAAATAATGAGAATTTTTCGCAGTGCTCGCCGGCGTTACGAACACGACTTCCTGCAATCTTTTTCATAACATTCAAGAGTGAATAATATTGCGACCACACGGTGACTTTACGTCAGTTTGCTGTATTTACTTTCTCTTTTTTTTTTGAAAGGTGATGGTTACGACCGTGTTACCACATGAGGGTATATATTTGAGCCTCGCTTTCCCGGTTGAAACAATTGGTACAGTCTATAAGCTCTCCTGTCTTTGCGTTCCTCTGTACGTTCACTTTCTCGGCTGGATATATTTACTTGGTGACTGTTGCTAGTCCCGTTAATTTAGTGTTGTTTGATCAGCCGTATTTGAGAATATATTTTTGTTTGTTATCAACTCTCGCCAAATGGGACCACATCTGAATTGTCAGTGCTTTCGTGGTGCAGTTCGGGGGGCTTATACGTCAGCCCTTAGAGCCAGCCATCGCATACACGCAAAGACCACATCTGAATTGTCAGTGCTTTCGTGGTGCAGTTCGGAGGGCTTATACGTCAGCCCGCAGAACCAGCCATTTCATACACGTCTTTGCGTGTATGCGAGCCAGAAATTTTGTTCTGGCTGTCTCTGGAAGTATTCCAACGAGAAGACACCGAAATCGGGTGATGATCGCTCGGCGCCATCTTTACGGTACACGACGGAACGTGGGAACTTGGGGACTTCATTTGGCTACCATATAAGCTTGGCGTTATCGTCTAAAAGCCGTTTCGTCGCGTAAGGAAGTGTTAATACAGGGGCCGGTGAACATTTTAGGCTGACATTCATCTATTTTCCTTGTGTTTCGCTGCATTTCGTGAAGCTCTCTTTTAACAGCAGCACAGCGAGCTCTTGCCTGCCAAGTGCATTGTGTTTTAAATGTCGCAGAAATTCTTATGCGCACGTTAAAGTGCGGTCGGGTTTATCTTCCAGCTGTGGTATCCGTTTTTATATATTTCGCGTTTGTGCAGTTAGCCATGTGGTCGCGCGTGCTCGTGTGTTGAAGCAATACTTTTTTGCAGACTAGTTGGTTCATACTTGAAAAATTGAATTGCTGCACAAACTTGAAGAAAAAAACAAGGGAGACAGGAAAGAGCGCAGACTACCAACTGTTTATTGTCGTTTTTTGAAGCCAATATATACGCATGCTACGCTGCGCTTGCACGTTGCGCACAAAACCAAAGACGCCACAAACAAAGCCGACCCAAAACAAATCAAATCAAAATTGACTGCCACCACAATGCAAAAGGGGAAAATGGCAAAATACAAAAGTGATACCCACCACAATCTAAACTGCGTAATCCCAAGGTGTGCGCTCATCTTTTTTTATTTTTTATTTATCTTTTATTGCTTATTGCACCAAGCATCAACAAAGGCATGAAAAATGAAAACGTACTCTAGAGATTTTTGTTTAAAAACCCTAAAAATAGCGCTCAGCACCAAATAAAACAATAAATTAACATTTTTATATTCACTCCAAGCAGCCCCAATTGAGAAACCCGAAGAAGCAGTACGCCGAGAGAGTCAAAAAATATACTAACATAAAACCTTAAAAAACACTACGTAGCGTCACATGGGAAATAAAACAAAAACACTAATGAACAAAACAAAAGAAGAGGAATGGAAGAGAACACAATGCAAGGCGTTTGCCACAACATTACACATGACCATGTAGAAGACCATTTCCCTGTCCGGAAGTGAAATTGAAGGCATGCTTGACGGCATGCTTATTATTACTTTATAAGGCAATATAATGACAAGTGCATAAGCATGCCTTCAATTCTCGGACATGCATGCCTTCAATTCTATAGGTTCTCAGACTTCTCGGAGCCGCTGGGCTCCGAGAAGTCCGAGAACCAATAGGAGGCTTTGTGAAGGCGCCATACAAACAAAAAAAGAATTATGAGCTCTCCTTGTGACAATAATTGAAGGGGTTTTACGTCCCCAAACCATGACACAATTATGACAGACACTGAATAGTGGAGGGTCCCGGAAACTTTGGTCACCTGACGTTCTTTAATGAGCGTCTTCCTTCATACATAGATACGCCGGCCACAAGGACTTTGCTTACATCGAAATGTGACCGCCATGGTTCGGGATTTGACCACGCGTTCATTGCGATAGTGATCAAGAGTCACAGCCTCTACACTTCCGAAGCGTTGTAAGCTGCAAGTGCTGTTCCAGCTCGAAATAAATAGTCTGAAATAAATAAATAAATATTGAATGACTCGTAGGTTACTCGTACCCAAACGCAGTAATAAGAAGCTCCTGAGTGATAATTCTGTAAGTTCCTTTTTCTTTACATAAGAATCTTTTCTTAGTGACATATCAATAGCAAAAACAGACTCAACACTTTAGACCGACATTGCAATAATTTACAGATATAACACAGCAATGGCATTTATTTATAAAAGGAAAGCCTCAGTTGCAAACACACGGTGTTAGACTGCGTAGAAGCACCCACTTGTGTGGGTGCTTAAGTTTTTTTTTTTTTTCGTTCCTCTAGGTGTAACGAGTTGCTACCACCTTGAAGATAAGAACTCAGAAAGAGAAAAAAAAGAAGGGATCTTTACTTATTTGTATATAGTAACTTAGAAGCATGAGGTAATAAAATTCTCACGCCTGTTTTTCTCGAGGGCTACACAGGAATGAGGAAAAGGCCATTCGAAAGTGGACGGTATGAGTGAGTCGTTTCACGACGCGCATGCGAGGGCAATGGAAGCTTGGTCAGCTCTCAATTTACGCACGCACGAACGCAACCAGACGACACACAGCTAGGTAATTGATATAACACGCACTGCAACATATATTACTCTCGCCAGCTCGTTTAGTAATGGAGGTTGCAGACGCACGGACGGCGGCCGTTTTGTCTCTGCCTAACCAAAAGCTCATTCTGGAATGCATGGACACGACGAAAAAAAAAAGGCATGGCCGTACAAACGGCATGAAGATCACAATGTTGTTAGAAAGACAGACAGAAAGAAAGAAATAAAGGAAAGAAAGAAAGAAAGAAAGAGAGAAAGAAAGAAAGAAAGAAAGAAAGAGAGAAAGAAGAAAGAAAGAAAGAAAGAAAGAAAAAAGAAAGAAAGAAATCGAAAACTTCAGGCTGTTATCGCAGCATAAAGAGAGATTTGAGGATATATAAGAAAAAGACCAAACATACCGAAATTCAGGTGCCTTTGCTTTTTGTACCTCGCCTTCTTTTTCCTCCTTTTCGCTTTTTTTTTGTCGGCGCTGTTCTGAGGCACCTTGAAGCTCGGTTTCTTTTTTGTGTGTGTTTTACCTCATTTGCTGTGACAGCTAACTAATGGACGATAATTGATGGCATTTGAACCGTTACGGACAGGTGAACTTATTAGTTAAGGCGCTCTCAAATGGCGCCTTGAAAAGCTTACAAAAAATGCTGTTCATGGTTCTTAAATCCTTTATTGAAAGCGCTCGTTGTGCTATAGAGTAAATCACGCCGCAGATCGTATCAATTGCCCCCACCCCTTCTTTTTTGGCGTGGACTTACCTGGCTGCTAAAATCGATTAGCAAAGGCAGTAAGCAAATCTCAACTAGTACGAAACGAATTTCTGGCGTAGACCATCATTTTGAGACTAGGGGCCCTGGTTCCCGTAATTACAGAAAAGCGTTGTACCGACATTGTTCCATCAAAACAAATTACAATCAAATTTCATGGCACCTGAAATTATTGTACAAAAGAACGAAACTTAAATAAGAAAGCTACTTCAGGAATGGCGGCTTCAAGAAAGAGGCATAGTGTAGGACGGGAGTACAAAGGCTGACGTCGCTGGATCGGCTGGGCACCTCTGAAGGGTCACGCATATTTACAACAACCCAGAATAAATTATGGCATCACCCGGGAAGCCTTCGCTCGAAAGGTGCCAAATGACCTTAAGTGATTCTTGAATGAAAAGAAGTTAAAAATGAGCCCCGTAACTGTGTCCCAGGGCGAGGACACCTAAACAGCAGCTCACGAGGGATGGGGGTAAGGAGGGAATAAAGGGATAGGATTAAAAGGTACAAGGATAGAGAGAGGGGCAAGGAGAGAGCGAGGCGCAGAGACAGTGACATCCGGAAGTAAGGAGAAGATAGGAAAGATGTACACGGTCGCAGACGCCCGAGGACGGGGCAACACTCAATGAGAGCTCTTGTCGGCGTCAGGAGATTGCGTAGGGCGAGTCAGTCGGCCAGAGCTGCGCTGTCGTCGGAAATCGTAGTGGCGCAACCAGTCGACACAAAATCCAGCAGCGGGTCCGCCAAATGTTCGAACTCCTTGGCACACTGGACCTGTGGGGTTCAATTACCAAAACTTCTCTTATGCACGTTTTTCTATTGACTGGACGTCTTTGCTAACGATATGTCACACATCATGAGTGGCTGAAATATTCTCTCGAGAAAACCTTTAGCGTAAGTTTTACTTTTGTGGTCTGTTGCGATATGGAGTGAAGTCAGCAACGAATGCTAACAGCATAGACCGACCACTTCCACTCTTTCCCATTGGAGGAGGGTTCTGTTTCCCTCGTAGATTAGGAGGCGTCTGGAATCCATGAGTGGACCTTCAACTTTCTCTCTCGCCCTCCCGCGAGAGTTGACGCTCCTGGGAGGAGAGTTGGCTCCGCACAATGCGCTCAAGCTCTACAAGTACGCACATCGGACATGTGCGCTTCGCTTGTCTCGTCACGTTCACGCCGAAGGCCATGGACTGAGTCCGGAGCGTTCATTGTTTTTTGCGTTCAGCGCCGCACGAGCACGAACCGTAACAATTCTTTTAGTGGCCTGGCTGATAGCTTCCTCTTAATTTTGGTTTCCTTCTTTCCTAGGTTCTACAGCATCGCGTCATCAGCCGAAATGGAGCGTTTTGCTGGTGTGATCTCACAGTCGGCGTTAAAGCTTCTTCGCCACTTGTTAGTAAGGCAGCCTAGCTCATTTCTCTCTCTCTTCCTCTTTTTGGCAAGTGTATGGCCGGAATCGGTTCTATCAATTTCCTCAGACCGGCGAACGACTCGCAACGAGCGCGTGACGGCCTGCCGCACTCTCGCAACGTGGCGAGAAAAATAACGAGAAGCTGCCGGGCATCTGCGCGGCTGTTAAAAGGCGAGCGTCTTCGCAGCTGCCGCGCCGCGCGGAGAAGACGGCAGACAGAAAAGAAAAGCGTAGCGGGAGAGGCCCGCCCGGCCTCTTCGTTCCCCGGCTACAAATGACGAGCTCGCCGCCGCCGTCTTGGCTGGAAGCCCCGTCTTCTCCTCGGTTCTTGTTTTTCATTCTCTCTCCACTCATTTCTCGGCGCGCGCTTTCGCGGGGCGAGAAAAGAAAGAGGAGCCGCGCGCAGCATTCGCAACGCCTTGGGCCTCAGCGAGCAAGCGCGCAAAGCGGGCGCGCGCGACAGCGCTCTTTCGCGTGAGGAGGCAGTGCTTGAGCGGAGAGGCGGCCTGCGTTACTGCACTATCCAGGGCCGGGCTATATTACACCTGCCCGCACTTGAGCGCGCAGGTGCAGTCTAGCCCGGCTATGCACTTTCAAGTGAAGTTTGCTCCACACCGCTACGGTTTGGTTTCGCAGTAGGCACACGGCGCAGCAAGGACCGTGGCGCTGTCATACTGATAGTTTGCCGTATATCACCACCAATATACTGTCTTTAGGGAAAGCGAGGACAGCGAAGCTTCATGTGACTTCAGGAAGCTAGACGATGGTGCCCAATCGTTCCCCGTATTTGCAACTTTCAGTTTCGCCTGTCCTTATGCACACAGACACATCCGATATCCACGTTAGGCGCATTGGTAAGAAAGCAATTCACTATGAATTACTGTCTTACAAATACTTCTCTGGCTTTACGGAGAAACGCACGTATTCGTTGTAGGGAATAATTCTGCGGTTCTACAAATCATGCAGTAATAAAAATCCTACTTTCGTTCCAAAAAAAAAAATTGTGTTGCCTTCAAGGCAAACCAGAATCACACTCTGTTGTTTCGATCACATGTTGCTTTTCGGCCGAATATTTGTTTAGGGGCTCTAAGCTCGTACTTATAGTTCCTTACGTAACCGTGTTACCGGACACCTGAAGAAATCTACGCATGTGCGGGCATTTACGGAACGTAAACTACTTTTCGTATAGGCTTTACATTTACGTCCCTATTTCGAAAATTCACCTTCATTCATGGCTACACGTGGTATCCGTTTTGCGAAAAATCCAGCCGACGAGTAAAATTAGGATGAAGTGCGAGTGCGAATTGCAATCACTTTGTTTCATCCAGCTTAACGAAGCTAGAGTAACCTAGAAAACCTACGTCATAAACTTGAGAATCATAAAGCCCCCGACAGGCTGGATAGGTGGCACCATTTAGCGTTGTCAAAACGAACCATGCTAGCACAAAATTATTGCAGAAGGATCGTGAATTCTACCTCTTGTGTAAGCGTTTTGCAGTGGATTATTAGGAATTACTTGCTCTTGAAATTATTTTCCCCTTATGAACACTAGACAACAACAAACATGTCCATGAGTGCCGTTGCACGAAACGTCACAAGATGTCAACACCATTGTCACAGGATGTCGACACCTGGCATTTCTAGTCACTGCACAGATCAAATAACTAAATTGCAAATTATATGCGAACTTTCACGCTACAAAGATTTTCCGAAGTAGTAGTATGAGCAGCTTAAAACTGTATACTTTGTTTCGCTTGTGAAATGGTCGAGGCCACACTCCACGTCTCCATTTGCGGCCGGTATGCGCCTGGCCCCACCATTCAGTCAGCGCTGAACTTTCTTCGACCTTTTGAGCGTATGTATGATTGGTTGACATATTCGAGCCTATGTAGAATCATGTTGCCGGTGCTGAGTAAGAGGATGATTACGGCGTAATCATTCATGTTATTATTTTTTTCGTTGGTGCGAACTGCCACATTCTCGTCCGTTGCCCTCCTGTGGTATACGTTTTCATGTGTGCAGAGGAAGTCACAGCAACCATGCATCGCAGTGCGATCGCACATGGTGGAGAATCCAGCACCGACGGAAGAAACGAAACGCGGTGACAGTCGCTATTGCCCCCTGCAGTAGCATCCAGGCACTGGCAAGGCAAAAGGCAGCCAGAAGGAAACAAAGCGTTTATATTTACAACTTATGTACAGTACGCTGAAGGAGGAGGGAGCAGCCCCGCTGTTGGATGCGCGCATGCGTCTCTGATGGATGCCTTCGTTGTGCGTAAAGGACCCGTAGAGTGTCTCTTCGAAAGCACCCAGTGTCTTCGAGCGACGCGCACAGTCTATCTGCAAGGGACGCCAGCACCTTCGTAACAGCAGCCTCATTTCAGAGATGGCGGAAGTCACTCACGTCACTACAAAACTGGTGCGACGTCACGACAACTGCCATTGCTTCTCCTACTCTGAAACATCAGTGTTTCTGTGCAAGCGATGGGACTAGATCGCGAGAGTGAGCATTCGGGTGCACTTTTAGAAGTGAATTAGAATATATTTCACGTGTTTGTTGTGTCAGACCCTTCGTGTGGAGAGTCCTTGCATACAAAGGAAACCCACGAAAAGCTTGGGGTAGCCTCGAAATTCGGTGGCACCATTATCCTTTTTTCGTTTATTACACCAAAACAGCCACTTAAAATATAAAAGCTTTGACTTATCGGTTTTAATGCGCACCCCCTTTCTGCGTGCGTGTTTTTTGTGAACTGACCACGAACAAAAGTGACATAGTTCAAATTAAGACCATACTCTACGACAGGATCCAAACATTCTCAGCCAGACAAATCTGACACACAAATACAATATAAAAATGCAGTTGGCATGGACAGAGAATAAGTTTGGTGCATCCCGGGCCCAGTAATGACGCTTGAAGCCACTGCCGGTGGTGCGACAATGCTGCATCTGTCACTCCCGGGCATCTTTTACTTACATAGGCCATTAGTAATTTTGAAACTGTTCAAAAGGATCAGCCAAGCTACCTCAACTATTTGATACGTTTTATTTCACACGCCAACCAGACTCCGAAGGGAGGCCATTCGGCTTAGTGGGTTATTAAGGATAAAGACAGATTTTATGCAGGCGTCATCATTTTACGTTAAAACGACCTGCTGCGCGCTCGGTGATGGCTCGGAGTGAGGAGCCCAGATAACACGTATTTATTCACTGTGTTCGGTACGCTGGAATTACCAATACGGGGTAAACATCCTTTTCAAGCAATTGTAAAAATACATGAACACGTGCGGTACGTACCGTTGAGACTTTGCGGCCTATCTGCTATTTCCTCGCTTCGCTGAACAAAGATAATCCCTCTCAATCGCTCTCGCTCACCTAGACCAGGGATCAATGCCGCTAGCCTTTGTCCAATGGCATTTGAAACAGTCATCGAGAATTTCAACAGTTTAAGGCATTGCCAAGATTCTTAACAGACTTGCTGTCACAAATGAGTGCTCAAAAAAATTGCCCGCAGCTTCCCTCGGGGGAACACTGAGGAGGATGCGGAGCATATAATTGGTTAACGGGGTGTTAAAGTGCGACTTACTTGTGTCGATGGCTAAATTGGTTAACGTGGTTGTGAAATGGGGTGTTAAATTGCGACTTACTTGGGTCGATGGCTAAATTGGTTAGCGTGGTTGTAGGAGGGGGTGTTAAATGAGTGAACACGTACACGCGTATGCGAAAGGGCGGCGCTGGTCGAAGGGACGTCGATCATTGTGTTTGTGGATTCGTTGGAATTCATTTCACCGCGACCTGGGACGTCGACGCGCCGTACAAACCAACCGACGAGCGGCAACTGAGCGAAGCGAGCGCCGACCTTGAGTATATATACAGCGCGACGGCGCATGCACTGTCAGCTGTTGAATGTTCCCTAAGCGCGACGGCGCATGCGCGTCCACTGGAGAATCAGGAGACTTGTAGAATGTTCTCGAAGGGGAGAAGCGCGCGCGGCACAGATGGTGGGGTGACGGTGCATGCGCGCGTCAGCTGTCGAATGTTCGAGAAGGGGGAGAAGCGCAACGGCGCATGCGCGCGGCGGTCAGCTGCCGATGTTCTCGAAGCGCGACGGCGCATGCGCGCACGTCAGCTGCCGATGTTCTCGAAGCGTGACGGCGCATGCGCGCTACATTATGCAGCTAGTGAATGTTCGTGAAGAGGAGAAGCGCACGCGGTGTCTAGAGGAGGAAGGTTGCACAGATGGTGGAGGAGTGAAGCGCGCGCGGGGTGTAAGAGGAGAAGGGATGCACAGATGGTGGAAGAAGGAGGAGGAAGCTTGCGGACGGCGCCGCACTACAAGCCTCGAGTATTAGATGCTCCGCAATCTAAAAAAAGTGCGTGCTTCCGAATTCTATAGCGACGGCGACAATACCGGGTGCCTTTCGACGCGACAGGAGTCGGTGCAAAAACGATATAAACATTAAACACACCGCTGTTGCGAACGACGGGCCGATCCCGCCGAAGCCACCACTGTTTGCGAAGCCACCGGGTCCGGAAATCCCACCGCTGACCTCCACTGTTGCGAAGACAGCGACGCCAACACGGACCCGAAGGCGCCACTGCTTTCCAACTCCGCCGGGAATGTCACCAGCCGTTTGGTAGCGTATGTTTCTCAGCTCGCGACTGCTTCTGGGCAGAGCTGATAAGACGAGCGGACGAGACGACGGTGAGTTAAACAAGGTTTATGTACAGCATATATACAGAAGCGTTACAATTTCGGCACAGGGGCCGACAGAGACTCGAAGAGCCGAGCTCTCCTCTCTAACACATAGGTCAGCTTTTCGCCTAAAACCCCCGACTCACACACATGTCGGCTCTCCGACACTGGGAACCCCTCTCACATAGTACCACCGATCGCGACGCGCCGCAGGGCTTCTTTTATTTGCACCGGGTCCACCAAAAATGTCCAATCAGAAAGCGCCGCTGGTCATCAGGGCAGATTCCTCCAATGGGGTC
This sequence comes from Rhipicephalus annulatus, assembly GCA_013436015.1. Classification (NCBI taxonomy): domain Eukaryota; kingdom Metazoa; phylum Arthropoda; class Arachnida; order Ixodida; family Ixodidae; genus Rhipicephalus; species Rhipicephalus annulatus. The sequence goes on along the minus strand of WOVY01014088.1, from coordinate 9,185 downwards.
GCCGCTGGGCCACGTCAGACCCCCCAGACACGAAGACGCCGGCTCGCTGTCACGTGCGCTGCTGACTCACTGCACGTGGGCCAGAGAGGAGCCGCGCGTGTTTACGTCGTTGAGTTGTTCGCGTTCAGGCGGACTGCGGGCTGGCCCTGACCCAGATTGCCTTCTTCAGAGGCACGGACATTTGACGAGGGACTCGCTGGCATAACAGCACCCCCGCCGCCAGGACAATGCACCGGAAAGACGAGCTGCTTCCACGGGCTCGGATGTCAGGTGCGCTCGTTCGCCAGGTCCCTCCAGGTTCGCCTCCAGGGCCATGGGGAGAATACAGCTCCAGACGTTCCGGAACACATCCCATTTTGACGGACGGATCCCAGCTCCACTGGCTTGTCGCCACAACTTGCTTGGCCAACTTCGCTCGTCTCTTCTGACCATTTTTCGGTTTCAGCACTTGACGATGGTTTCTGCAACTTGCTAAGAACGGTTCGACAACAGACAGATCATAATCCACACAGCAAAGTCAGCAAACGCAAAAGGGGCCCTCAGGTCACGCCCGAACGATAACACCAGACAAAGTATAGTACACATATACCCCAGCTAAGTGTCTATTGCGGAATGTCGTGCCTCCTCTACAAATCAAGGAGCACATGTGGGGACACAAGAAACTCTTAAAATGAAAACTCAAGATTTTTTTTTTTTCACACGTACACACAACGTAACGAATCAGAATACAACATAAAGTTGGCCCTTGAGATCACTCTGAACGAGAGCGCTCAGCCCAGGTCGTGATGAGGTCAAATTTTGCCCCGAATCGCCAGCGAGAAACCGAGAGGTTTGAGAAGTTACTAGCTGGAACGCACTGCTCATTGCACCTGCATTAGCGTTTACCTTTCCTTTATTTTTTTTTGATAGCGAACGTCAAAGTTTGCGCTGTGGAGCAACATGCTCCACTTCAGTAACCGGCCACTTTTAGGCGACGATACCTTATGCGGCACCAAGAGAGGCCTCACACTTTCGACGTTGCACAGGGGGAACAACGATACGGCTTGCTACGGATTGACTCCTCACCGCTTAGCTCGATATCGTGTTCGATCACCCTCGTGTTTCCGGGGCGGTCCGAAAACACGTCTTCAAACTCGGAACCAATCTTTCTCAGGTCCTCTTTCTCAGGTCCTCCTTCACTTAAGCTAGGCTCTAGGTTTATCTGCTCCCACATTACCTCCGATCCCCTTTCGATTACATCACCAGTGGTCAAAATTTTCGCTCCTTCCTCGGAAACACTCAACAGCTGATTTACGACCGCTTGATGTTGAACGTATGGTTTCATCAAGTTGTAAATTTTGTCCGGCCGCCTTCCTAATTTCACTTCATAATTTGAATCGCAAGGCTTCGATAATACTGTGGCGGGCCCTTCCCAATCAACCTCAAGCTTGTTCCTTTTGGACGGCTGTAGCAGCATTACCTGATTGTCAACTTCAAAAGCGCGCTTCTTCACAGATTTCTCGTAGTGCTCCTTCGACAGCACTGTGCCGCGTTTTTGTGGCTTTCCACTAGCGCTTCAATTTGGCTTTCCACTAGCGCTTCAATTTGCTTTCCACAAGCGCTTCAATCGAGAGATCCTCACGCCTGCTTCTCGAATGAGCGTCTCTCGAGCAACTCTCGGCAGCTCGCTCAAACTTTCCGCTACAGGCGAGAGCGTTTGTCAAACCCTCTCGCTCTGACTCAATGGCGCCATGTCGTCTCCCCTTTCTACGGAAACCGCGCCGGTCGGTTCGGCGACAGGCCGCTCGCGTGACTGCTCACATGACTCACGCGGAAAATTTCCTCTCTGGGGTCCCGTCGACCCGCCGATAAGGTCACTTGAGAGTTCACCGCATTGAACAAAGATCAAGCTGCCGCGAAAGCTTCCGCGCTTTGCGAACACTGTATGATTGCCAATTCTAGTCGTTTCAACTCGAGGCGCTCCTGTCTCTCGGCTTCTTCGCGGCGTTCCCGCCTTCTAGCTTCTTCACGTTCGGCGAACTTCTCGCCTTTCAGCCTCCTCGCGGCGTGCTTTGAATCTCCACCAGGCCTCATCGACTTCCTCAGCCGACACTCCCTCATGCTTCATGATCTCAAGGATCGCTTTGCTTTCGTTTCGCACGGCCCAAAGTAATGCCGAGTTCCTCACAAATTTCGATGAGTTCCTTCACTTTAGGTTCTCCATCGTTCACACTAGCCTCTTGCTGTTTGCCCCTGTTAACAATTGACTTGCCGTACCCACAATAAGTCAACTAGCAAGACGCGCAAGCAATTTTTCACACTCCCGTGTTTACCCCCTCCGCATTAACTTTGGTTTCAAAGCGCTTCGACTGGCTTGAAACGATCAAAGCTCACTTCAATGCTTCACACAGCCCTTCTCTAAACTACTACAACCTGAGCTAGAGAAGTCTGGTGAACTGAGGGGAAAACATCAGGCACTCACCGCATCGATGTCGCTGACGCCGGCCGATCCCGCAGCTGCCAACCACTGTTGCGACGACGGCCGATTCCGCGGCTGCCACCACTGTTGCGAACGACGGGCCGATCCCGCCGAAGCCACCACTGTTGCGAAGCCACCTCCGAAATCCCACCGCTGACCTCCACTGTTGCGAAAGACGGCGGACGCCAACACGGACCCGAAGGTGCCACTGCTTTCAACTCCGCCGGGAAGGTCACCAGCCGTTTGGTAGCGTATGTTTTCTCAGCTCGCGACTGCTTCTGCGCAGAGCTGATAAGACGAGCGGACGAGACGACGGTGAGTTAAACAAGGTTTATGTACAGCATATATACAGAAGCGTTTACAATTTCGGCACTAGGGCCGACAGAGACTCGAAGAGCCGAGCTCTCCTCTCTAACACATAGGTCAGCTTTTCGCCTAAAACCCCCGACTCACACACATGTCGGCTCTCCGACACGGGGACCCCTCTCACATAGGACCACCGATCGCGACGCGCCGCAGGGCTTCTTTTATTTGCACCGGGTCCAACCAAAATGTCCAATCAGAAGCACCGCTGGTCGTCAGGGCAGATTCCTCCAATGGGGTCGCCGCTGGGCCACGTCAGACTCCCAGACACGAAGACGCCGGCTCGCTGTCACGTGCGCTGCTGACTCACTGCACGTGGGCCAGAGAGGAGCCGCGCGTGTTTACGTCGTTGAGTTGTTCGGGGTCAGGCGGACTGCGGGCTGGCCCCTGACCCAGATTGCCTTCTTCAGAGGCACGGACATTTGACGAGGACTCGCTGGCATAACAACCGCAACGCGCACTTTCTCTCCCACCCGAATGGGGCCACCCACTACGCTGACCACCCTCCTCGCATCTATCGCCAAAGCCAACCTCCAGAAACATCTTAGAAGAAAGGCTCAGTCACAGTCTCACTCCTTGGTGGCGCATGGGCCGCGGAGAGTTCAAAATATGGCCCCTTCCCCAGGCTTTGGCTGTGCGGCGCGCCGACAAAACCTTCAGAACCGAGGGAGAACGTATATAAGCCAGCACCAGAGGGAGCCGGCAAGAGGAGGTGAGGAGAGTTCTGCGCCATGCAGCATGCGAAGAGCAGGAAATGAAGAGGTTTTCCCCCTGCAAGTGAAGGCTTGTGTTGCAAGCAGAAGAGTGTGTGTGTACCGCCTGTTGGCGAAGCCGTGTTCTGCAGTCGCAGCGCGTGTGTGGCCGTCATGTTACCGGCAAGCAGTTTTGTTATTGAAGTGTGGTGCAATTGACGACGCGAAGGTTTCTGGAAGAGAAGGCTTCGGGGGAAGCGGAACGACAACCAGTGCTGGACTTTGAGTGAGTGTTTCCATGAAAAAAATCATTCAAGCTTAAGCTTTGTTTCAAGAACTTTGGAATGAATTCGTATAGACGAAAATTTTAGTCTATATTGTTGTGATTCGTTAATGCGTGAAATGGCATTGTAGCGCGTGCTCTTGTTTTGTGTCCGTTGTTTTGCGTGTATCTGGTTGTATTGGGTAGCCTGTTGTTTTGAGTATCTTGTGCTTGGTGCCGTATTGTATTGGATAAATAAACCGACTGTGGCATGTTGCGTGTTCGTTTTGCCGTATTTAAGAATATTTTCGGTTTTGTTATTAACTCTGAGCTCTACATCATTCCTTAAGCCGCAACTGGCGTTCGCTGGCGTACCAAAAAGGACCAAATATAAATTGTCTTGCTGTCGTGCTGCAAATCGAGGGGGGTGGGGGGTGGGGGGAGGCGATGCCGCAGCCTTCGAATTTATCCCGGGCGATTGCCTCGCTAACTTGCACAAGCTTTTGTAGACTCGTAATGATATCTTACACCGTACAAGACTGCCACTGTGTGTCTGTGACATTGTGTATTGTTATGCCAGCGAGTCCTCGTCAAACGTCCGTGCCTCGGAAAAAGGCAATCTGGGTCAAGGCCAGCCGCAAACCCGCCCGAACGCGAACATCTCAACGGCGTGAACACGCGCGGCGCCCTCTGGCCCAGGTGCAGTGAGTCAGCGGCGCACGTGACAGCGAGCCGGCGGCCGCGTGCCTGGTGGTCTGACGCTTGGCGCGGCGCGCCATTGGAGGAGTCTGCCCTGACGACAAAGCGGCGCTTCTGATTGGACATTTTGGTTGGACCCGGTGTAAATAAAAGAAGCCTGCGGCGCGTCGCGATCGGCAGTCCTAGAGAGAGGAGTCCCATGTCGGAGGGCCGACATGTGTATGAGTCAGCGGTCTTAGGCGAAAGGCTGACCTATGTGTTAGAGAGGAGAGTTCGGCTCTTCGAGTCTCTGTCGGCCCCAGTGCCGAAATTGTAACGCTTCTGTATATATGCTGTACATAAACCTTGTTTAACTCACCGTCGTCTCGTCCGCTCGTCTTATCAGCTCTGCGCAGAAGCAGTCGCGAGCTGATAAACATACGCTACGCAACAGTGGTGGCTTCGGCGGGATCGGCCGTCGTTTGCAACAGTGGTGGCTTCGGTGGATCGGCCGTCGTTCGCAACAGTGGTGGAAGCGGCGGGATCGGTCCGTCTACGCAACAGTGGTGGCAGCGGTGGGATCGGTCCGTTACGCAACAGTGGTTGGCAGCTGCGGGATCGGCCGGCGTCAGCGACATCGGCGGTGAGTGCCTGATGTTTTCCCCTCAGTTCACCAGACTACTCTAGCTCAGGTTGTAGTAGTTAGAGAAGGGCTGTGTGAAGCATTATAGTGAGCTTTGATCGTTTCGAGCAAAGTCGAAGTGCTTTGAAACCAAAGTTAATGCGGAGGGGGTGAAACACGGGAGTGTGAAAAATTGCTTGCGCGTCTTGCTAGTAGGCTTATAGTGGGTACGGCAAGTAAATTGTTAACAGGGGGCAAACAGCAAGAGGCTAGTGTGAACGATGGAGAACCTTAAAGTGAAGGAACTCATCGAAATTTGTGAGGAACTCGGCATTACTTTAGGCCGTGCGAAACGAAAGCAAGCGAGCCTTGAGATCATGAAGGATGAGGGAGTGTCGGCTGAGGAAGTCGATGAGGCCTGGGTGGATATTAAAGCACGCCGTGAGGAGGCTGAAAGGCGGGAAATAGAAGCTCGCGAAACGTGAGGAGGCTGAAAGGCGTGAAGCTCGCGAGGAGGCTGAAAGGCGTGAAGCTCGCGAACGTGAGGAGGCTGAAAGGCGCGAACGTCGCGAGGAGGCCGAGAGACAAGAGCGCCTAGAGATTGAAACGACTAGAATTGGCATCCTACAGTGTTCGCAGGCGCCTAGCGTAGGCTTCTCCAACAGTTTTCAGGTCAGCGGTTTTAGAATTCGGGACCAACTGCCACCGTTCGTAGTAGGCGAGGACATGGCGAAGTATCTCGTCAAGTTTGAACACGTCTGTGAGCGAAATGCTTTTGGAGCAGTCTCTTTGGGCGCGGAACCTGCTAGCTCTTCTTCCCGGCGAAGTGTCCCGACGCGATAACTTGCTTGTCGAGGGAAGCGTTTGAGAGCTATGACGAGGGTTAAAGAAGTGCTCTTGAGACGTTATAAGTTGTCACCCGAGGGCTTTCAGGCAAAGGGTTCGGTATGCTAAAAAGGGGAATGAGTCACACGTTGACTTGCGCGTTTCGTCTTAAAGCCGATTTGATTGAATGGCTCAAGGGCGAAGGTGTTTTATGACGACCGCGATAAAGTGGTGGAATGCGTTGCATTGGAGCAATTCTACCCTGCATCGAGGAGGATGTTCAAACTTTGGCTGCAGGACAGACTTGGGGAAGTACAGTTAAAACAAGGCAGCTGAGTTAGCTGAGGAGTATTATACTCGCCGAAAGTTGCATAGCAGGGCAGTGGCGCGTTGAAAAGGAATGAGAAGGAAAGAGGGCTTTTCAAGGAAACCTGATCAACGGAAACCCGATCCGCACCGTAATTTCAAAAAGGACCCGTCTCTTACGAAGGATAGTGTAGGGGAAGGGGCAAACAGAAGCGGAGAAATCGAGTGAGGTTTTCTACCACACAGGCATTTGAATCGGAAACAAACGGAAGCCGGTAATTTGCTACACTGCAAAAGGAAGGGCACAATCGCGAGAAACTGCCAGGAAAAAGTTTGCTTTCGCAACGATCCGAGAATCAGGAAAAAACATGCGGTTGTTGGAGCCGTATCTCCAAGAAATTAAAGTAAATAAGAAAACGTGCCGAGCGCTTAGAGACTCAGCGGCAACCATGGATGTTGTCCATCCTTCATTGGTGTCTCCGGATGATTTCACAGGAGAATGCGCGTGGATCAGGCAAGTCGCCGAGGAGCAGAGTGTTCGCTTACCAATCGCCACGGTTGTCATTGAAGGCCCGTTCGGTAAGTTTTGCACCGAAGCGGCTGTGTCTGCCGCGCTAAATGATCGTTTTCCTTATCTTTTCTCCAACAACTCGGAGCAGCTTCTCAAAGAGCAGGGCAAATCGTTCTTCCCCAACTTAGCGTGCATCGGCCCTCACGCGATCGCAAACGGCCGGAAGCCTGATCTGGTTCAATGGCAGTGGAACTCTCAAGTGGACCTTGTCGGCGGGTCGACGGACCCCAGAAAGGGAAATTTTACCGCATGAGTCATTGTGAGTGCAGTACGCGAGCGGCCCGTCGCGAAAGCGGTCGGCACGGCCGGCGCGGTAGGGGGAGACGACATGGCGCCATTGAGTCAGAGCGAGAGGGTTGCAACGCTCTCGCCTGTAGCGGAAAGTTGGAGCGAGCTGCCGAGAGTTGATCGAGAGACGCTCATTCGAGAGCAGCGTGAGGATCTCTCGATTGAAGCGCTAGCGGAAAGCCAAATTGAAGCGCTAGGGAAAGCCACAGAAAAACGCGGCAAAAGTGCTGTCGAAGGAGCACTACGAGGAATCGGTGAAGAAGCGTGCTTTTGAAGTAGGAAGTCAGGTAATGCTGCTGCAGCCGTCCAAAAGGAACAAGCTTGAGGTTGATTGGGAAGGGCCCGCCAAAGTATTATCGAAGCTTGCGATACAAATTATGAAGTGAAATTAGGAAGGGCGGCCGGACAAAATTTACAAACTTGATGAAACCATACGTTCAACATCAAGCGGTCGTAAATCTGTTGTTGAATGCTTCAGAGGAAGAGGGAAGCAGAAATTTTAGTTCTAGTGAGGTAATGAAGGGGGATCGAAAGTAATCCGGGAGCAGATAAACCTAGAGCCTAGCGTAAGTGAAGGAGGACCTGAGAAAGAGGACCTGAGAAAGATTGTTTCCGAGTTTGGTATGTGTTGTCGGACCGTCCCGGAGAAACGACGGTGATCGAACACGATATCAAGCTAAGCGGTGAGGAGTCAATCAGTAGCAAGCGTATCGTTGTTCCCTGTGCAACGTCGAAAGTGTGAGCCGCTCTTGGTGCCGCATAGGTATCGTCGCCTAAAAGTGGCCGGTTACTGAAGTGGAGCATGTTGCTCCACAGCGCAACTTTGACGTTCGTTAAAAAAAAAAAAGGAAAGGTAAACGCTAATGCAGGTGCATTGAGCAGTGCGTTCCAGCTAGTACTTCTCAACCTTTCGGTTTCTCGCTGGCGATTCGGGGCAAAATTTTGACCTCATCACGACCTGGGCTGAGCGCTCTCGTTTAGAGTGATCTCAAGGGGCCAACTTTATGTGGTATTCTAATTCGTTGCGTTGTTGTAATTGTGAAAAATTCAAGTTCTTACTTTAAGAGTCTTTGTCCCACATGTGCCTCTTGATGTAGAGGGAACAAAATTCCGATAGACACGTAGATAGGTATATGTTGTACTATACTTTGTCTGGTGTTCTGTCGGGTGACCGAGGGCACTTGCTTGTGTCGTGTGTTGTCTGTTGTCGAACCGTTCTTAGCAAGTTGCAGAACCATCGACAAGTGCTGAAACCGAAGATGGTCAGAAGAGACGAGTGAAGCTGGTCAGCAAGTTGTGGCGACAAGCCAGTGGAGCTGGGATCCGTCGTCAAAAATGGGATGTGTTCCCGGAACAGTCTGGAGCTGTATTCTCCCCATGGCCCTGGAGGCGAACCTGGAGGGACCTGGCGGACGAGCGCACCTGACATCCGAGCCCCGTGGAAGCAGCTCGTCTTTCCGGTGCATTGTCTGGCGGCGGGGGGGTGCTGTTATGCCAGCGAGTCCTCGTCAAACGTCCGTGCCTCTGAAAAAGGCAATCTGGGTCAAGGCCAGCCGCAACCCGCCCGACGCGAAAATCTCAACGGCGTGAACACGCGCGGCGCCCTCTGGCCCACGTGCAGTGAGTCAGCGGCGCACGTGACAGCGAGCCGGCGGTCCGCGTGCCTGGTGGTCTGACGCTTGGCGCGGCGCCCCATTGGAGGAATCTGCCCTGACGACCAGCGGCGCTTCTGATTGGACATTTTGGTTGGACCGGTGTAAATAAAAGAAGCCCTGCGGCGCGTCGCGATCGGCAGTCCTAGAGAGAGGAGTCCCCATGTCGGAGGGCCGACATGTGTGAGTCAGCGGTCTTAGGCGAAAGGCTGACCTATGTGTTAGAGAGGAGAGCTCGGCTTTTCGAGTCTCTGTCGGCCCCAGTGCCGAAATTGTAACGCTTCTGTATATATGCTGTACATAAACCTTGTTTAACTCACACGTCTCGTCCGCTCGTCTTATCAGCTCTGCGCAGAAGCAGTCGCGAGCTGAGAAACATACGCTACGCAACAGTGGTGGCTTCGGCGGGATCGGCCGCGTTTGACCCAACAGTGCAGTGGCTTCGGTGGGATCGGCCCGTCGTTCGCA
>WOVY01014086.1:0-10118 GCA_013436015.1 Rhipicephalus annulatus | reverse complement strand
CACCACCCTCACGCTTGAGAGGAAGACCCACGAATTCAATACCTATGTGGCGGCCCCTGAGGGCACCTTGCGGGGAGTTATTCATGGGATAGACCCTGGCACAACTCCGGAAGAACTCACCGCCAACCTCCGCGTGCGCACGCAGGGAGTGACAGTGCACAGTGCACGAATGCTTGGTTCTACCAAATCTGCCGTGATCACTTTTGAAGGCCCCCTTCTGCCCCGATATGTACTGTATTACGGTGGGTAGGTGGCCTGCCATCCGTTACAAGCCGACGCGACAAGCCTGCCAAGTCTGCTTACAACCCGGGCACCGCTCAGACGTATGCCCCACGCCAAACACTCCCGTGTGTCGGCAGTGTGGTATCCTCGACCCCGTTGACGGTCACCCCTGTGCTCCCAATGTCACTTGTGTGGAGATGCCCACTTAACGGGCGCCAAAGAGTGCTCTCAGAGACTGGAGGCCCCGCGCCCCACGGCCACCTCCTCAACCAGCAGCACCAGCCAGGGGCCGCAACCCACATCGTAACCCACCCACTCCCAAACGTAGGTGGTTAAGCCAGGAAAACGAGACCTCATGCAGCCACTCCCGCTCACGCTCGAGGTCACAGTCCTTCCCGCCCCTCCCTTCTGTGGAACCTGGCCAACAGCAGCAGCCACAGCAGCGACAGCATCCGAAGAACCACATGACCAAGGGGCAGCAGCAGCAGCAACGCACCTGTCAACAGTCCCAGCACGCCTCCAGCAAGCATAATGAGAAGCCCAATCCCACTCCATCAGCTGGTGCCGACAATAAGGTGAGCTGGTCAGCAAATGTAGATCCTCCCATCGCTCCACTCAATACCCTTTCCACCGCATACGAACACCTTCTCGCGGAAAACATAAAACTCAAACAGGAGCTGGCGGCCGTCAGGGCACGTCAAGCAAAGGACAGCTCTCAACTTCATGCCCTAATGGCGCGTCTTGGATCGCCGCCCGACTCCCCCGAAAAAAAAACCCCAACCTCCCCCCAAGAGACAGAAGACCCCTAAAACGGCGCTATCAATTCCTGCTGCGTCGGGCACCACAGTCACACGCGAAGAGTTACGCGAAATGTTCTCAACGCTCGCGCAGCAGCTATCGCAACAATTCAGTGCCGTATTCACGCAGTTCGGAGAACGCCTCAACTCTCTCGAGGACACGCTTCGAGGCGCAAATTGTTGAAACAGGCGAAAACATACGCAGGAAGAGGGCCACTCGTAGCTCACACGCCACGACAGATCAAGGTTACCATAGACTAGGATTGCAATCACATGCATCCGAAATCCTCGCTACCCCCGCATTGACACCCAGCGCCCTCACCCTCACTCCTACATCGGCGTCGCAAGCCGAGATTCCGATACACACGCCTTTCTACTCAACGAATTAACCATGGGCAGCACAGCCCCACTCATTGGCGAACATTTAGAAGTCTGGCAATGGAACTGCCGCGGCTTCCGCAGAAAGCGGAGCCTCCTCCAACAGTACATTAACACACACCTTGCTCGGCCAGATGTCATAGCGCTTCAGGAGCCCGGAACGCCACCCATATTTTCAGGTTATGAGTCCTATAATAGTCAAACAAAGGGCAAAGCGGCCATCCTGATTGACAAAGCGCTAACCGCAGTTGGCTTAGACAATATCCCAGACATCAACATAGAACATGTGATTGTGGAGCTAGTTCTAAGGCAAAAAAAGAAAGGAGAAAAGCGAAGTATCATCATTGTCAACGTATATAGCGCCCCAAAGCAAAAAACCACTGATTTCCATGCCCTCGTCCAAGGTGCCTGCCGATTGGCCCAGGGAAAGAACTCTTACTGCTCGGCGACTTCAACGCTCTCGACGAACGCTGGGGTTACAACCGTTCGGATGTCAAAGGCAAACAGCTTGCGGCTGCCACTGAAAAATTTCAGCTTGAACTGCTTACGGATCCCGCGTTTCCTACCCGGATCGGCAACAGTGTGTGCAGGGACACTTACCCCGATCTCACCTTCGCCCGTGGCCGTGCAAACTATAACTGGGACAACCTGCAAGAATCCTTGGGCAGCGACCACTTCATTCTCCGCACAAAAGTTACAGAGAGCGCAGCGCGTCGGTCTATTGGAGAAGCACGCATCACAAACTGGGACGCCTTTCGTCGTGAGAGCGAATATTCACTCGACAGCCTCACAAGCCTCACCGACTGGTGCACCCAACTTAAAGAAATTCGAGAGCAATGGACCACCACCATTAACAGAACACCTGCACTGCCGGAAGTGGACGGCCATCTGCTACATCTGTGGGAAGCCCGAAGGAGCCTCATCCGCAGATGGAGGGCGCAAAAACATAACCGGCGCCTCAAGCTGAGGATCGCCGCACTCACCACTCAGGCAGAGCAGTACGCTACAGAACTGGCGCGACTCAATTGGGCCCAGTTTAGTGACTCTCTTCGAGGCTCATTGGGCACGGCCCGCACGTGGCACATTTTGCGCGCTTTGATGGACCCCACTCGCACAAAAAATGAGGCGAATAAGTCAGTCATGCGCCTCATACACGCCTTTGAGGGTACTGACGATGAGCTGCTGGATCAAGTCCGGCGAAAATGCTTTGGCGATTTCTACCCACCCGCATCTCAAGCTGCGTATCGTGGACGTGCCAATGACACTCTCGACCGACCAATAACGGTGGACGAAGTTTACGCAGCCATTCGCAGCAGCAATCGCAACACAGCTGCTGGGGCAGACGGAATCACGTACTCCCTTATCAGGAACCTCAACGACAGCGCCGTACAAGAAATCACGGCGTTTTTCAATAATCATTGGCAACGTGGCACGCTTCCTTCTGAATGGAAGCACGCGGAGGTCATAATGATACCGAAGCCGGGCAAAGAACTTCAGATCGAAAACCTCCGACCAATATCCCTCACTTCCTGCCTTGGTAAACTCTTCGAGCGCGTCATCACTAATCGCGTGCAAGATTACCTCGAAGACAATGACCTTTTCCCGCACTCAATGTACGGGTTCCGGGCACATCTTTCAACGCAAGATGTACTGCTACAATTAAAAGAAGTCATTGATAACGCCCCCCAGCAAGGAGAAAACATTATCTTGACTTTAGACATTAAGGGCGCATTTGATAACGTTAGCCACCAGGCCATACTTGAGGGCCTCGAGGCCCTTCATTGTGGGCAGCGCGTCCACAGTTATGTTCACGCCTTCTTGACGGACCGCACTGCCACAGTCGGTCTCGGCTCCATCCGATCAGATGTTATCAAGGTTCCGAACAAGGGCACCCCGCAGGGCTCAGTGATTTCCCCGCTACTCTTTAATGTAGCTATGGTTGGCCTGGCACATGAACTCCACCGCATCGATGGCATCCATCACGCAATGTATGCGGACGATATCACCGTCTGGGCCACGCGGGGGTCCCTTGGAGAAAAAGAATATAACCTGCAGCAGACAGCGACATGCGTCGAACAATACGCGCAGGCACGAGGCCTGGCCTGTGCAACAGAAAAATCTGAGCTTCTACGAATTTATCGACGCAAGCTCCCACCATCGACGCAGAACAACCAAGGCTCCCGCCTCCAGGTTGCCTTTGCTGGCAAACAAATCCCAGAGAAATTCACCATTCGAATATTAGGCATGTGGGTACAGTCGAACCGCCATGTGAATCACACACTTTCCCTTCTTCGCACCACTACACTGCAAGTGGCCCGAATGATATCTCGGGTAGCCACTCGTCGCCATGGCATGCGCGAGGAGGACACCCTGAAACTCATACGTAGCCTCGTGGTCAGTAGGGTGACATATAGTTTGCCCTACCAACGCCTCACCAAGAGCGAACAGGGCCAAGTAGACGCAATGCTCCGCAAGGCCTACAAAGCGGCACTCAAGCTACCACCGGGTACTCCTTCTAGCAAGCTCCTCGCATTGGGTCTACACAACACCTTTGAAGAACTTTGTGAAGCGCAACTCGCCACACAACTGCAACGGCTCAAGCAAACACCTACAGGCCGTGACCTGCTCCTACGCCTCGGCTACATCAACCAGTTTCACGACGCAGCTCGTCGCAAGCCCATTCCAGACCAACTTCGTGCCACTTATAAGGTCGCTCCCATCCCCCGCAATATGGATCCCCGACTACATCAGGGCCGGAGGGAAGCCAGAGTGGAAGCCCTCGAGCGAACTTATGCACACAAGAACACTACGTATTATGTTGACGCCGCCAACTACGACCATGCAAACAATAAGGCTGTAGCCACAGTCGTGGACCACACACTCACAGAACGTACCAGCGCTTCCGTGCGGTGCCGCAACATCACCGATGCTGAAGAAACTGCCATCGCGCTCGCTCTCGCCCTCGGCTACAGACAACGAACGTCGCTGACAGTTCTCACGGACTCTCAAGCAGCTTGCCGCAACTACCTACAGGGGCGCATCAGCCAACCCGCTCTCAGCGTCATCATGAGCGTTACAGACACTGGCGAGCATTCCATTACACATCCACTCAGAATTTGGCATCGGATTATATGGACTCCGGGCCACATGGGACTGGAGGGGAATCGGGCAGCGGATAGGGTAGCTCGAGGGTATGCGAGCCGAGCACCTTCCAACTCCGCCCCTGAGGAACTCGTTCCGGTCCCTTGCGACTATTCGGCCATCCTAAACCATTACAGAGGACTTAGGAAAGCTTATTCGCTACCACACCGAACACTAAATAAAGAGGAATCGGTCAGCTGGAGGCAAAGTCAAACCGGCACGTTTCCAAATTTGCACATCCTGAGTAAAATGCACCCCTCGGCATACTCTCCTCTCTGCCCATGGTGTTCAGCTAAAGCCACTCTGTACCACGTCACGTGGGAGTGTCAGGCCATTACAGCCTTACAACCAGTACAAAATCCAACAGCGGAGCGATGGGAGGAGCTGCTGGCCAGCGAGAACCTGGAAGATCAGTTGAGTCTGATCAACCGGGCCCGCAGAGCGGCTGCTGCAAGCGGAGCCCTGGACTAAGCCCCCCCCCCCCCACCGCAAGCCAAGTATGTCCGACTACTCGGAGCTTGTCCGCAGAAAAATTCATGTAAATAAATAAATATGTTTTCACCACCACCACCACCACATGACTGTTTCAGTGGGAGAGAAAAAAAAACAAAGACGCCTGGTGCTAGAGCTTCCACATAATATTAGCTAACTCTGGAGGATATGGAGAAAACGAAGCTAGTTTGGTTGCCGAATTGTATAGCAGTGCAGGCTCAACTTCCACGCTATGGTAACTTATGGATAAAAAAAGCGCTGCTCCCCATCGGGGAATCGAACCCCGGTGTCCCGCGTGACAGGCGGGGATACTGACCACTATACTAACGAGGATGTGCGTACGCACGGCAGTCACGACGGTGTTGTCAGCGAGATCACATCTCTAGCGTGACATGACTGTTTCAGTGGAGGAGAAAAAAAACAACAAAGACGCCTGGTGCTAGAGCTTCCACATTATATTAGCTAACTCTGGAGGATATAGAGAAAACGAAGCTAGTTTGGTTGCCGAATTGTATAGCAGTGCAGGCTCAACTTCCACGCTATGGTAACTTATGGATAAAAAAATCGCTGCTCCCCATCGGGGAATCGAACCCCGGTGCCCGCGTGACAGGCGGGGATACTGACCACTATACTAACGAGGATGTGCGTACGCACGGCAGTCACGACGGTGTTGTCAGCGAGATCACATCTCTAGCGTGACATGACTGTTTCAGTGGAGGAGAAAAAAAACAACAAAGACGCCTGGTGCTAGAGCTTCCACATTATATTAGCTAACTCTGGAGGATATAGAGAAAACGAAGCTAGTTTGGTTGCCGAATTGTATAGCAGTGCAGGCTCAACTTCCACGCTATGGTAACTTATGGATAAAAAAATCGCTGCTCCCCATCGGGGAATCGAACCCCGGTGCCCGCGTGACAGGCGGGGATACTGACCACTATACTAACGAGGATGTGCGTACGCACGGCAGTCACGACGGTGTTGTCAGCGAGATCACATCTCTAGCGTGACATGACTGTTTCAGTGGAGGAGAAAAAAAACAACAAAGACGCCTGGTGCTAGAGCTTCCACATTATATTAGCTAACTCTGGAGGATATAGAGAAAACGAAGCTAGTTTGGTTGCCGAATCGTATAGCAGTGCAGGCTCAACTTCCACGCTATGGTAACTTATGGATAAAAAAATCGCTGCTCCCCATCGGGGAATCGAACCCCGGTCTCCCGCGTGACAGGCGGGGATACTGACCACTATACTAACGAGGATGTGTGTATGCACGGCAGTCACGACGGTGTTGTCAGCGAGATCACATCTCTAGCGTGACATGACTGTTTCAGTGGGGGAGAAAAAAAAAACAAAGACGCCTGGTGCTAGAGCTTCCACATTATATTAGCTAACTCTGGAGGATATAGAGAAAACGAAGCTAGTTTGGTTGCCGAATTGTATAGCAGTGCAGGCTCAACTTCCACCATATGGTAACTTATGGATAAAAAAAATCGCTGCTCCTGATCGGGGAATCGAACCCCGGTCTCCCGCGTGACAGGCGGGGATACTGACCACTATACTAACGAGGATGTGCGTACGCACGGCAGTCACGACGGTGTTGTCAGCGAGATCACATCTCTAGCGTGACATGACTGTTTCAGTGGAGGAGAAAAAAAACAACAAAGACGCCTGGTGCTAGAGCTTCCACATTATATTAGCTAACTCTGGAGGATATAGAGAAAACGAAGCTAGTTTGGTTGCCGAATCGTATAGCAGTGCAGGCTCAACTTCCACGCTATGGTAACTTATGGATAAAAAAATCGCTGCTCCCCATCGGGGAATCGAACCCGGTGCCCGCGTGACAGGCGGGGATACTGACCACTATACTAACGAGGATGTGCGTACGCACGGCAGTCACGACGGTGTTGTCAGCGAGATCACATCTCTAGCGTGACATGACTGTTTCAGTGGAGGAGAAAAAAAACAACAAAGACGCCTGGTGCTAGAGCTTCCACATTATATTAGCTAACTCTGGAGGATATAGAGAAAACGAAGCTAGTTTGGTTGCCGAATTGTATAGCAGTGCAGGCTCAACTTCCACCATATGGTAACTTATGGATAAAAAAATCGCTGCTCCCCATCGGGGAATCGAACCCCGGTCTCCCGCGTGACAGGCGGGGATACTGACCAGTATACTAACGAGGATGTGTGTATGCACGGCAGTCACGACGGTGTTGTCAGCGAGATCACATCTCTAGCGTGACATGACTGTTTCAGTGGGGGAGAAAAAAAAACAAAGACGCCTGGTGCTAGAGCTTCCACATTATATTAGCTAACTCTGGAGGATATAGAGAAAACGAAGCTAGTTTGGTTGCCGAATTGTACAGCAGTGCAGGCTCAACTTCCACGCTATGGTAACTTATGGATAAAAAAATCGCTGCTCCCCATCGGGGAATCGAACCCCGGTCTCCCGCGTGACAGGCGGGGATACTGACCAGTATACTAACGAGGATGTGTGTATGCACGGCAGTCACGACGGTGTTGTCAGCGAGGTCACATCTCTAGCGTGACATGACTTTTTCAGTGGGAGAGAAAAAAAAAAAACAAAGACGCCTGGTGCTGGAGCTTCCACATAATATTAGCTAACTCTGAAGGATATGGAGAAAACGAAGCTAGTTTGGTTGCCGAATTGTATAGCAGTGCAGGCTCAACTTCCACCATATGGTAACTTATGGATAAAAAAAATCGCTGCTCCTGATCGGGGAATCGAACCCCGGTCTCCCGCGTGACAGGCGGGGATACTGACCACTATACTAACGAGGATGTGTGTATGCACGGCAGTCACGACGGTGTTGTCAGCGAGATCACATCTCTAGCGTGACATGACTGTTTCAGTGGGGGAGAAAAAAAAACAAAGAGGCCTGGTGCTAGAGCTTCCCCCTTATATTAGCTAACTCTGGAGGATATGGAGAAAACGAAGCTAGTTTGGTTGCCGAATTGTATAGCAGTGCAGGCTCAACTTCCACGCTATGGTAACTTATGGATAAAAAAAATCGCTGCTCCCCATCGGGGAATCGAACCCCGGTCTCCCGCGTGACAGGCGGGGATACTGACCACTATACTAACGAGGATGTGTGTATGCACGGCAGTCACGACGGTGTTGTCAGCGAGATCACATCTCTAGCGTGACATGACTGTTTCAGTGGGGGAGAAAAAAAAAACAAAGACGCCTGGTGCTAGAGCTTCCACATTATATTAGCTAACTCTGGAGGATATGGAGAAAACGAAGCTAGTTTGGTTGCCGAAGTGTATAGCAGTGCAGGCTCAACTTCCACGCTATGGTAACTTATGGATAAAAAAATCGCTGCTCCCCCATCGGGAATCAAACCCCGGTCTCCCGCGTGACAGGCGGGGATACTGACCACTATACTAACGAGGATGTGTGTATGCACGGCAGTCACGACGGTGTTGTCAGCGAGATCACATCTCTAGCGTGACATGACTGTTTCAGTGGGGGAGAAAAAAAAAACAAAGACGGCCTGGTGCTAGAGCTTCCACATTATATTAGCTAACTCTGGAGGATATGGAGAAAACGAAGCTAGTTTGGTTGCCGAATTGTATAGCAGTGCAGGCTCAACTTCCACGCTATGGTAACTTATGGATAAAAAAATCGCTGCTCCCCATTGGGGAATCGAACCCCGGTCTCCCGCGTGACAGGCGGGATACTGACCACTATACTAACGAGGATGTGTGTATGCACGGCAGTCACGACGGTGTTGTCAGCGAGATCACATCTCTAGCGTGACATGACTGTTTCAGTGGGAGAGAAAAAAAAACAAAGAGCCTGGTGCTAGAGCTTCCACATATATTAGCTAACTCTGGAAGGATATGGAGAAACGAAGCTAGTTTGGTTGCCGAATGTATAGCAGTGCAGGCTCAACTTCCACGCTATGGTAACTTATGGATAAAAAAATCGCTGCTCCCCATCGGGGAATCGAACCCCGGTCTCCCGCGTGACAGGCGGGGATACTGACCACTATACTAACGAGGATGTGCGTACGCACGGCAGTCACGACGGTGTTGTCAGCGAGATCACATCTCTAGCGTGACATGACTGTTTCAGTGGGAGAGAAAAAAAACAAAGACGCCTGGTGCTGGAGCTTCCACATAATATTAGCTAACTCTGAAGGATATGGAGAAAACGAAGCTAGTTTGGTTGCCGAATTGTATAGCAGTGCAGGCTCAACTTCCACCATATGGTAACTTATGGATAAAAAAATCGCTGCTCCCCATCAGGGAATCGAACCCCGGTCTCCCGCGTGACAGGCGGGGATACTGACCACTATACTAACGAGGATGTGTGTATGCACGGCAGTCACGACGGTGTTGTCAGCGAGATCACATCTCTAGCGTGACATGACTGTTTCAGTGGGAGAGAAAAAAAACAAAGACGCCTGGTGCTGGAGCTTCCACATAATATTAGCTAACTCTGAAGGATATGGAGAAAACGAAGCTAGTTTGGTTGCCGAATTGTATAGCAGTGCAGGCTCAACTTCCACCATATGGTAACTTATGGATAAAAAAATCGCTGCTCCCCATCGGGGAATCGAACCCCGGTCTCCCGCGTGACAGGCGGGGATACTGACCACTATACTAACGAGGATGTGTGTACGCACGGCAGTCACGACGGTGTTGTCAGCGAGATCACATCTCTAGCGTGACATGACTGTTTCAGTGGGGAGAAAAAAAAACAAAGAGGCCTGGTGCTGAGAGCTTCCCCATTATATTAGCTAACTCTGGAAGGATATGGAGAAAACGAAGCTAGTTTGGTTGCCGAATTGTATAGCAGTGCAGGCTCAACTTCCACGCTATGGTAACTTATGGATAAAAAAATCGCTGCTCCCCATCGGGGAATCGAACCCGGTCTCCCGCGTGACAGGCGGGGATACTGACCACTATACTAACGAGGATGTGCGTACGCACGGCAGTCACGACGGTGTTGTCAGCGAGATCACATCTCTAGCGTGACATGACTGTTTCAGTGGGAGAGAAAAAAAAACAAAGACGCCTGGTGCTGGAGCTTCCACATAATATTAGCTAACTCTGAAGG